>NMRB01000348.1:378538-389770 GCA_002633025.1 Notospermus geniculatus | reverse complement strand
TAGGTATAATAGCGTTTTCTTCTAAAGCTTGCTTCATCGCGTTCTCGTCTTTGTTAAAGAAAAGCACCAGTAATCTGATATTCTCTCTAAAATCCTTGACAATCGAATTATACTTCTGAATCAATACCCAGGTTGAGATACCGAAATGCCTTCCTGAAAACCCCAGATTACACACCTCTGACGCCTTCCGTTTACTATCCTGCAAGTTAGCACAGTCATCTATTATAAAGAGAGTGTTCGTACCTTTAAAAATCTCCATACAGCACCATAGAACTGTGTTGAGATTAGTTTTTACCAATGCTGGGTTGATGACAATGAAATTTCTGTCCTTGAAGAGCCATTGTCGATTATATGTCTGATTATAATCAAATGTCGGACAAAAGAGGATAATATTCTCGAAATGACCTTGATAGACGGACTCTAGGAGGTCAAGGATGAAATGTGTTTTCCCACAGTTGGTTACCCCGGAGATAATTGCGTTATGTGGCTCAAACAGGAAAATTTCTCTAAGCAAAGTATTCATTTACTTAAGTAAAATTTAGTTCCAAAAATCACCATGAGATGGCAGCACTGTTGATGTTTAGTTCCAAAAATCGCCACGAGATGGCAGCACTGTTGATGTTTAGTTCCAGCATTCACCAAGAGATGGCGCTGTAGTAATGAGATAAAAATGGCTGGAAATTTGAATTTGGGACCAAACAAAAACTGCCAAAAATGGTACTTAGAAGCTTCGGACACAAAAACTAATTGCACCATGTGACTCAGCACAAAATTCTGAACAAAAAAGGTTTTCACCAAAATTTTCTCCCAATGGGGGAATTTCACTTAGTGGTAATTTATTGATCCATTTTTTTCAAGTGAAACTAGTATCTGGGAAGTGTGAATTTTACCTTGCGAAACGGGCCAAGTCAGTTATGCTAGCATTAAGCTCGGGCACGTGCGAGGGACGAATCTTCCTATATCCGGATCCACTCATTTTCCTAATACTGACTTCAGCCTGTTTCCAATAGAAATTCATTCCTCTTTTGGCATTGTTCGCCCTTTATAATTTGTGTGAATGGGAGGTACGTTCATTGTGCAGGCCTACTCGAAACGGGATGCGTTAATTAGAAATGTTGGCAAGAGATTCTTCATGAAGCAATCGACATTAACTTAGTGGGAGATCCCTGTACTAAACTATAGAATGCTTTTAAAGATAGTCTTTTACTGTCGAAAACAAATGGCACGAAACTTTGATATGGGCGTACACATGGATTACAGCCTATTGTAAGTTCATTCTAAACAGGCAAAAGAGGAAAGGCCTGGCGTTTGAGGGAATGTTTATTACAGGTTGTTACCGCTTGGTGTCAGCAGCACATGGGACCTCACAGCTTAAATAAAAAAAATTTAAAAAAAATAAAATCGTCTTCAAACAGTCGTGATTTGTATTTAAGATTTGTTGGTAATGAATTCGACGTGACGAAACGAATACGCCTAAAAGTGGACTGGGTTATTATAAACCACGCCAATTTCACGTGATGAAGTTCTGGAAACAGTACGGACCTGCCATAGAATAAGCTAACCTTGGCGTGGGTGGGTTTGTCTCTGACTTTTCCGAAGAAGGAAGCAGTACCATACTTTGATACGGTCTAAGGAATCCATACAACTCTCTATAGGATCATCGGGATCATGGATGTAACCACAATACAAAAGGTATACTGAAGTTTTTGCAATCTCGTACCAAGAGATTGGTTACGCTCGGCCGAGGTTGGTTGTCGCTGCACTAATCTATTGAGACTGCTGGCAGTAGCTGCTACTTCACGCAATGAGGAACCGGCAAAACCAAAAATCCAGACGGCAGCACTTTTGCACTTTTGCACTTTTGCAGAACTGACGGCCGCAACTAGAGTCAGATGAAGCCTATCGCGGGGGGTCTATTTTGATTGGTCCGTCCATCTCCAGGTCGTGTTTTGAATACATTTAGTGCACGGCAATCGTATCACTTGACAACGCTGCTTTCAGGCACTTTACTTGCTGTTTCAACCAGCTACACTCGCAATCACGCTCTCTGTTCATTCTTAGCCAGACAAACATTAAGAAAACCGCAATTTGTTATCAAAATCACGAAAAATATTCCTCTCGAAAAGCCGAATCGGCGAATGCACAGCATCGCCATCTTTACAGTTTGAGGTCACGTGATACGGGAACCACCAATCCGTGATCTGATCATGCTGATGACGTAGAACCAAAATCTGGTTCTTCGATTACTCATCATCTGACTCTGTATTAGCGTCCAGCAGATTCTAAAAATAGCAATACGAGTCAGACGTTCGGACTAATTTTCTTCATAAAACACGTCAAAACAGAATTAGGGACGAATAAAATTACATTTTTGGTGCTGTTTTCCCGTACAGAGTAATTCAGGGATGAAGTATTCAATAATCATTGACTTGGCAAAATGAGTTCTCATTGCAACCAAGGTCCACTTGCCTGCAGGGCCCCTATTGGGTTTGTTGGTGTGATGTGTAGCCACGTGCGATTTTAGAGGAAGATGCGTTGAAATACGCAGTATAAAATATTATACAACAAAAACGTCCTTAGACAACACTGAGAGCGCCGTAGCGGTTTACCATTTCAAAAATGTTCGGCAAATATGCCTTTTCAGCATAAGAAAAATTTGAATATCATGTTGGTTTTTTACATGTATCGACAGATAAAAGGTAGATTCATCATAGAAAGGCAGAAACACCACGATATTTTCCAATGCGCTAGATTGATGCAAATTGATTTCCATGAGCCAAACATTTCTCTAATGCATCGAGAGACCTTAAAGGCCACAATATTCACTTGAAAATAGTTGTTAGCATAACTTTACATTTTATATGACGAATCAATCTTTATCCATGTAAATTTGGAGAGTGTTGTATTTCGCCCTGGTCACGTGCACTGAATTGACCAATCAGCGCAACGTTACATGGTAAAGGTAGATCATTCTTTAAAAACCCTGTTTTCTACATTTATCACAATTAATTTCTGGGAAAGAAGACTTCAATATTCTACTTGAGACAGAAATAATTGAGAGAAGAATAATTTTCAATTTTTGATAACGTTTGATAGCGACTATCATAAACCCTGTCTTCCAGGGGTATTATAATGTATTACTACGCCGATTTGGAGTAGCTGCATTGAAATATAGTGCGAAATAATCCCTCACTCTGAAATTATCATGGTCAATCCACAACGAAAATTTTATGGTTTGAAGCATTGGGTAAGAGTTATGTCGTGTCCGAACCGTACCTTCCAACAAAGGTTTGGGACCAATCTATGAGCACACGCATCTCGGCATTTCTAATGGTAAATGGATTGGCCGTGCATTACCCATACATTGCAGGTGCGCGACCCCCTCTCCTCGTCGCAGAGATGACGCATGCGCAGTCAGTGTTATGTATCACAATCCAGTAAGCCGCCCGGACGAACACAGGTTACACTTGTACCAGAAGAGGCCGTCATGTTCGGATGCATGTCATGATTGCATTAAACCCCTTGTAGGATTTCCTTTATGGCCTAGTGGTTAGCGCGTTGGCCTCGGCGCTAGAAGTTAAGCAACGTTGAGCGCGATCACTACGTGGATACGATGACCGGCGCGTATAATACAATGATGCTAGACTGGTCCCCTGTCGTAGTTCTCGCTTCACTACTACGACAGGCATTTTGAACGACAACTCGGCATGTGATTGGTCAGCCAAACGTCATCAACGGTCGCGCCATGAGTCATATCTATTTTTAGAGACTCCCCGCAACGTTGAAAGTCTGTATTGCTCATTTGCATACGTGTGTCAGAAAACAGGCAAACATGGCGGACGCGGCCTGTCGTAGTAGTGGAGGAACGGAGCGATACGACAGGGGACCAGTCTAACAATGATGCCTCACATAATCCTAAGGACTTTTAGATTAGCTTGCACACAATTTCCTCTTTCATATTTTTAGGCTGGTACAGATGTTTACGAAAGAGGACAGAAGACATGGATCCTACCGCCACGCTTCTCAGAGTTGACCCCTAAATTTATTCGAGATATCCTTGTTGATGTCAAAAAAATAAGTCTACCTCTAATAATAATATCTGGAATTATATTGAATTCGTTGACAATAGTCGTGGTAAGTGGTGGCAGATTTGGCCAGGCGTCAACTAGAATATTGCTCATAGTTCTTGCATTATCTGACACAGCTGTATTTTTCTGTCAACCCCTAGAAGAAATTTTTAACAACTATGGAATTATCCGCCCTAATATTATATCCTCATGGACTGAGGCAGCCTGTCCACTTCACTCCTTTTTCTCTATTGTCGTCCCGTCCTTTTCTCACTGGATGGTCGCGCTGGTCACTCTTGAGAGATGGATATCTGTTACATACCCTTTGAAGGCCAGGGTTCTCTGTACGAATAAATGGACGTATGTTGCTATCATGAGTGTGCTAATGCTGCATTTTGCTGCTTTTGGAGTTGAGCTCTTCGTAAAACGGACTGTGATGCGCCTTATACCATCACAAGGCCGAGTAATGAGCATATGCAGTAAAGAGTCGTACCCAAGCCTGGTAGGGGGTCTAAAACTAGCCCATTCATTATTTATCCTTGATGGCGTCATTTCTTTCTGCCTCCCATTTGTTATCATCGCCCTATGTAATGGCTGTATCATATACAATGTCATCAGAAGTCGGGAGAAGCGACGACATTTGCAGAAGTTACCACGATCGACGACGGGCGAAACTAGAATGACTATAATGATGTTGGTTGTTAGTTTAGCTTTCTTAGTGCTCGTGTCTCCGCTTGCTCTGACTAAAATTATGAACGCGGGACTTTTCGCGAGCGTGGCAATTACAGGAATTCTTCCTTTGGCAATAATCTCAACGACTGTACTGTCACTTGCTGAGATTCCCAATGCTATCAATCACAGCAGTAATTTCATCCTCTATTGTATTTGTGGGAGACAATTCAGACAGGCATTTTACAAAAGGTTGAATTGTCAACGGATAGGAAAGCAAGGAGATGTAATTTTGAATTAGGCCTAGATAATGACGGCTTTATAATGCATTCATTCAATGCATTCTTCGATGTATACCGCATACCACAGCACTAATTCATGGTGACAACGTTGATCATTGATCGGGAGTGTATTCAGCGATCAGGACTGCGCGACAAGACTGTTAGAATCCACCTATGTATTTGAAGGATCTTAGTTATCAATGGAGAGTGTTGCTACAGAAAAAAGGAATGAATTGAAGTACGGTACCATGGTATTACAGCGCGTCGAACTTCTCAAGTGATGAAAAGGATGGCGGCTCACCATCTAGACATGCGTCAGCTGTGGCTTCGATATATAATATCAGTCTAACTTGCTACCACTGGTTATGCGGGGTATTCGAAAACCCTGGATACTGGATACTGGAGAGTGGACAATGGAGAGCGTCATTGTTCTCTGCCACCTGGATCAACATTGCATCTAGGATATTTCGGTAACAGGTATAACTCCAGAAGTGGAGTACAGAAGGCAGTGCTGTGCTGATCATAGGTCTTTTTGGCCCTGGATGTTGATTTTTGAAAAACAATTATCCGCACCAAAGGTGCATTTTGTACTTGCTGGAAAAAATAAATTGAAATAGAAATAGGGAACATTGCATCCTGAGGGTGTTCGAAGACCCTGTTGTTAAGGTAGGGTCGTCCCCAGTGCTGTATGTGAATCCAGCTGGCGGAGAACTATGATGCTGTCTATTGTCCACTCTCCAGTCTCCAGGGTTTTCAAATACTGGTACCCGGTTATGTGTGTTCTGGACATGATACCAGTTTTATCGCGTATTGGGTCCCAATGCTACCGTCAGGGGAGGGATACTGATATATAGTGTTTCCGTTTAAATTTACTGAGCAGACTGACTTCTCGTGCTCTACTGTCAGGATATGCATGGCAGGCGCGGATCCAGAGGGGGGCCGAGGGGGCCGCGGCCCCCCCTATTTTTGGAACACCAACAAAAAATGGGTCAATAACTCCGAAAAAATGAGCAAATAGATGAGGAAATCATGCCCCCAGCTTGGAAATCGTATCTAAGTGCATCTGGAATTCAAAATTTTCTGGGGGAGGCCCCCCAGACCCCCGTTGTGGCTCCGCGCCTTGCGACTCGACTCCATCAGCCTGTGGCTGATGGTGACCGGCCCCCCGTATTCCAAAATCCTGGATCCGCCCCTGCATGGCTCCATGTCTGTTAACACGAGTAGGATTATTTACTGAACAGACTGACCGCTCCGGCTGTACAGTAAGGATAGGGTATGCATGATACCGAAAGTATTCATTTTGGCGTCCCAAAAGTCCAACACAACATAGGCCTACATGTAATGTAAACATCCATGTTAACAAACACTGAATGCAAACAATGAAGTCAGGATACATTATCTTTAAGACCAGTACAGTTACTGACTGAGCAGTCTCACCTTCCGGGCTGTCAAGTCTGGTTATGCAATGAGACTGATGATGCTTTTATTTGTCAGTCTATGGAGCGCCATCTCACATATTCGTTATAATGATGATGTGGGAGGAATACTGGCAACTGTTCGTTTCGTGTGACTCAACAATGCCACGACATCGAGCGGACAGTTGTTTGTGTACGTGCCATTATCTAACACTGATCACTGTGGGCGGTTATATCCGCAATTAAAGACGTTACAAAATAAATTCGTTGTTACAGTCATATGTGACCTAGTCTGGCAAAACCCTGCCAAAGTCGCTGAACACCACAGGGTTAATAGGTTATGTAGGAGTCTGATCACACTGAAAAAACGACGGTCTGTTATTGGCAAAAAAAGCCTTATTGACTGTGCAAGAAAAGGCATGTATGATAAAGGCCTATGTCACTCCCCAGCGATTTTGGCTGGGTGTCCACAGATCCGTTCACATACTCTCTATCGATGGGACGATCTCGTGTTGTAGCCGTTGGACCCGTGCTTCAGTCGTCGGAACACGATATCTAGTCGTAGCTAAGAAAGACGTCAGGCGGCGCTGTAGTAGAATATGTTGGGTTTACAAGCACGGGCGGTTTTCCCCCATGTGTGCCTAATTACATACCCCGTATTTCTGTGGAGGACACGAATTTCCTGGACCTACATCAGCCCCATATCGTGAGCCAGGTCTCCACCGAAAAACTTAATTTTGAAGAGCGCCTGATTCCTCACCAGGAATGAGCAGGATCAAGACTCTTACAGTTTATTTGTCTATCAATGTAGGTGGGAGAGGAGCCTCAGTTTTGAAACAAATAGGTGTTTATCTTGCGTCGGAGTAGCACGACCGATGCTTTGCTCAGTCTTTATTTGTTTGGAATATATCGCCACCTCTGTTGAATCCACTGGGTTGCCAGAACTACCTGTCCAGGGGAATGATTTACCCCTCTCCAAAAAGATTCCTCTCAATTGGGCAATTTTTGTATTAACTGTGTCCACAGCTAATCTCCTTGGACAGTCACAGTTGGGTTTACGGTCGCCAATCTCTTTACAATGCATTTCGTGAATCGGGATCTTTCCAAACCTGTCCCTGAAGGCTAAGAACATGCAAATGTCATTGGGGTATATTCATCGATATGTTGTTAACTCCTCTGGTTGGGAGCGAGGGACGAGTCCGAGGTCTGTGGCTGAAATCACAATCATCGGAAGCTTGTCCACTTTATCTAATTTCATATTCGCGCTGATGATGTCGCTAGTATTGGCCACCTCCTCTTTTCTTGCAGACGTCGTCTTTCTAGTTACACGTTTCCCTATCAGCTCCTACCTTGCTCCATAAAATGATCTTAGCGTCAAGAATTTGTTCCTGGGTGAAATAACCGATCACCCTGATCGTAAGGCGTACACAACGTATGATAGAAGAGGTTGACAGATGACGTTTTTACCATGGACGAGGTTATCTAGTTGACTTTTGCAGCCATCTCCATTTTCATCGACATCGCTGTTCTCGTCCTCTTGGTCACTGCACTCATCACCGAGTCTCCTTGCCTTATTATGCATGCGCACAACGTTATCAAACTGTGTCACAAGCGATAACAGTAAACAGGACTATAGTACGTTTAAGTCATCTGGAGCTCGATGGGCGTATGTCAATCAAACCCTTAGTAACCAGACCACAATGAACTTAGGGTTTACTCTAAACGGTCCAACGCACATTGTTTTCTAACCAGCTGAACCTTGGTTTGAAATTGAACATACAACTAGACCTTGATTTGAAATTGAACACAGGCACAGGCATGGGATTGGCTGGAAGTGCCTGTCAATAAAACGCATGTCAATAGCCAGACTTCACCAATAATACCAAGGTCTGCCTGACAACCGAAGGTCCGCCCATCGAGCTCCAGATGACTTAAGGGCGAGCTGTCGTTTTGAATTTTTGAAATGCGGTCTGGCGTTGTAAACAAAAGATGTCAAAATACCATAAAAGTACAAGTTGTATGACGGAAATGAAGGCACCTATGGGGTCCATAAGTCAAAATGAATTGAATGAGACGCATCTTGGAACGCACTAATTAGCCAATAAGTTGAAACAAAAGACTAGTAATCGGTACACTTTCCCAAGAAATGTTACATTTTGAAGATCAAACGACATCTGGATCATAAAGTTCGAGGTTTTTTCTACTTAGTCCACCCATTTTGATAGCAATATTTTCAACAGGTCTAGAGTACTCGGCATGTGAATTCCATGACTGCTGCCAGATTTTACAAAACAGGGCGGCCATATTGGATTTGGATTTTACTTCCTGGTAGTCCTTTTTGTACTGAGCGTGTATGGTTCACATGAAGAGCATGTCAGGACACCCTCGTCACCCCAGGTTCTATGTGTTTGTGACATTGTTATCACACCTTCAATGTGTCATTTACACGCTCCTTCTCCAAGAAAATTGTACCTGTTTTTCGTGTTTGGTGAATTTCCTTGTTTATGATTATGTAATGTCATCAAGCTGTAATCCTTGGGACGTTCCTCATTTTCTGTGTCTATAAAGCAGAGTGATCACATTGGACCATAAAAACAGTCAACTGCGGGTGTATTTATTGCTTTTCTCAGACAGGCCTGGATTGAAGCAATATGAAAATTCAAAATGTCAGCTCGCCCTTAAACGTACTATAGTCCTTATACTGAAGAAGAAGATGATGATGATGATAATGCTCCGGGCCACACGGCGAACACTCACTCATCTTAAAGGGCGGCGCACACGAGCGACTAAATCTGGGCGACTGCCGACGAGACTGCCGACGGCGACGTCGCCGGCGACCGTCGGGTCCGAGGTCGCTGGCCGACCAGTCGCCCGACCATTTCAGTGAACTGTCCGCAAACGCGATGCGACGTCCGGAAGCGACTGAAGACGACGACCAGTCTGGCGACACGTCGGGACCGTTTGCGGCCAAAAATGTCATCGTCTCTTTGTCGCCCGACAGGTCGCCAAGTTCGTCGGCCTCGCCGGTTTTGATTTTTAGTCTCCCTCGTGCGTTTGGTCGCTCACGGGCCTATTACATTTGGCGGGTTTTGGACCAATCAGAACGTCGATTACATTGTATCATGTGATCACCAGCAACATNAACTCGCGCTTTGGCCGTAAAATGCTGCACTATTTCATCATTTGGGGTTGACTTAGATGACATTTTGGGTGAATAAGTTCATATGCTATACACGTCATCTGTTATTCGCGGGCGGGGCTTACTTTGATCGCGAGGCGCTGATTGGCCGCTGGTTTTCTCGTCGGCACTACTCCACGAAATGCTGCTGGTTTTTTCCGGGCCTCGTGCGTGCGAGTTAGGGAGCTAAGCTAAGAGGACCTGATTTCTTCAGGATGGCATATTTCTTGGCCCAGACAAACCTAAAATATTTCCACTGGCCATGACCTTTACCTTGATCTTGATATGGTTTCGTGTGCTATAGGCCCCCTACAGTAATACTAAGTGGTTTATGTAATAATCAAACTCAAATAAAATACTTTACTAAACGCAATATTTTGAAATGTGTGATCTATGCGCCACCTCTACTATCGAGTCCACCCTGACTTACTTTATATCCAATGGTCTAAAATCTTTCAATGATCCAAGTCAAATTTCCTTAGTTGCATGTGAAAGAGAACAACCTGAGGAAAAATGAGATATAGCTCATTCAGATGGACGCAACACATCAGGAGAAAATCTAAGTTTTATAGGCATAAAGATTGACGTTAAAAAAATCCACCTATTTTAACAGGGCAGTTTGTGACATGCGACAAGTATACTTATTGGTTAATAAAGGCCTACACAGGCCTAAATCAGATAAATAAAACTGGACAAAAGCCTTTTTAGGGCGTTAAACTTCCTTGTTAAGTTTTGCAATTTTAACTCTATACAAAGTGCGACCTAATTTTGGCACTGACAAAAATGTATACTGTATAACAAAGACGAACCCAACCCATACCGAGTCAGATGTCTAGACAGTCAGAAATATGGCCGAGGACGCCTCCTCCGCGTGTATTTCTTGGTGACATTCATTCATGACATTAGTGTCTCGCGTCCATCACATTGGTGAGTCTCAGTTCACTTTTTTATTCTTGCTGCTTAACTTTGTCATATTTGTAGGTGGTAGAGATCTCGTCCTACACAGACATTTCGAGGAGAGGACGCTTTTGAATCCTACTTCCTGCCAATGTTTCGAAGGGTTTCCAACACTGTAGTCAACATGAGCACATAATATTACGCATACCCGGAAGTATATGTGCACAGAATGCACGCATCCCTACGCAGTCGACTGAAACTCCGCCGCATAACTCAGAAAATACGGAAGTCACTACACTCGATTAACAGTCCTGTCCACGGGGAGAGAGCAGCAATAACATTGGGAAAACCGGGGTCGCTTGTTTGCAAAGCAATGATATTTCCACTGAGCCACCGAAACAGCTCGTGCTATAACAGCGTGTTGAACTTCTCAAGTGATGGAAAGGATGGCGGCCATTTTTGTCAGCTATGCTTTTGACATAGTATCAGTCTGGCCTAGGTGTTACCACTGACTGTGTACAGGTTGGACTGGACATCAGTCTTGTCACTTTGGTTCCCGATTCTCATGCATACAGTGGCACTTTAATCACTCTTACTGGCTCAAACAGGAGATGCGCAGAATACACTGCGAATCAACCAACAACTCTGGGTTACCTGCCAGTTCTATCACAGTGGTTCTATCAGGGCATGTTTGTTACCTCTACAGGTAGGCCTTAATGTTGCAC
>NMRB01000348.1:361788-371859 GCA_002633025.1 Notospermus geniculatus | reverse complement strand
TACAGCAGGCTCCAAATGACCGGATTTTAGGTAGTGATGGATGCAGCATGGCGAGGTCTATGGTCGTTCATGGCCCGATTTTTCAAAATTGAAATAACTAATTAGCAATTGCTTAATTAGTGGCCTGAAAAAGGTCAAAACAGAAAATTGAATAATTTTTGCTGTTTTCCTCTGAAATTCAAAAATCGGGGCTGGAACGGCCTTAGAGGAAGTTTTTTCCAGATCATATTCGAAATCAAATTGACCATCGATCCACGCACAAAAAAGAAATCATCGCTCGTGAAAATTTGTGAGAAAGTCCGCAACTTTCCCCGCGAGCCCTTTGTTATGGTAATGAAGAACGCGTGTGGAGTTCGTCACGTTCGGATAAAGCCTGTTAAAAAACCATCGACGACAGAGCTATTGTCAGGGAACGGCGTGGCCTAATGGAAAGGTGTCGAAAGAGGTATTGCGCAATACCATCCCGGGCGTAACATGCCTAAGAACTATACTTGCCAAATATTGAAACAGGCTATGATTGTGACCGACTGCGGTTGAGGCTATGAATAAATTCATTCAAATCATTTCCATATTCAGCGGGAAAATACGCCTGGCTTGTCTCCATCGCCACCTTAAAGGATCTGGCCATCACATGGGTTTAACACGATTACATTTCCTACGACCGTAACGACATCTTGTGTTTACTGCCGTAGGCCTACTTACCATACTTCAATGTGTTTATATGAGTTTCTTTACCACCGCACCACTGTATCTTACTTGTAAATGTACATGGTCTCTGTATTCCACGTTTTATAATAAACTATTAATTACAAAAAATGTTTAAACTCGGGTTTAACCGATGCCGTGGATATCAAATTCAGTAAATATCTCACACCAGATAATGATAAACAAAATAAAGAGAAATTGCCACTTGAAACAACGATATCTAAACTTACGATTCTGCGATGCCTGTGTCCAACGCCCAAAGGTAGATTGGTACCCGATCCTCCGCTAGTGGCGCTGGTGGGCAGGCTGTCGCGAAGGATCGGTCCTGGCTACTGAGGACGGCAGAAATCTGGCTGCCGCCGGAAGTGACGAAAGTAAGACTAGTACCTGGTCATGACTGTACTTAGAACACGTACAACCACATGATGAAGAATCGGATACCAGTTGCAACGAGGAATCATGGCGGCGGCTGGTAAAAATCAACATTGCCAGACAATACAAAAATATCGCTTTTCGCTTGCTACAAAGCGTGCCTAAAGGGCACCGCAGACTGGCGATTTTTCGAGCTATTTTCTAGGCGACCGGCCTTGCGACCACAGAAGCGACTGAACTTTTTTTCAGTTCTTTTAGGTTTGTTGACCTGTTTGCGACAAATGCTTCTTCGGAAGATCAGTGATGTCGTGGACGACATCACTGATCGACCTCAAAGGTAATTATCGCAGGCGACGTGGTAGTCGCATCTGTAGTCGCCCCCATTTTAGTCGCCAGTGTGCGGAGCCCTTTAGTGATAATCAATGCCAGACGAAAGACTGAGTATGGGGTCTTGAAACCAATGCATGCAAAAGCCTTAAAAAGTGCCATAGCGAATGACACATGGCTACTTTTGCCACTGATTGTGGCAAGTCGTTGGTTTTCGAATTGGACCAATCAACGCCATGAAACTCGCAGGCAGTACCGGTCTATATATTTTATATTTATAGACCGGGTACCAGTCTACGCCCAAAGGGAAATCAAATTGTGTAGACAGGCCCTTCCTAAATGTGCGCATTGCACCAAAACCCAACAGTGAACTGACCGATCACGCGCTCGCACTGGTTTGTAAAGGTCTCGGGCCACTTGTGCGTTTTGCGCTGCGTGATGCATCAAATCTTTTGTTAGGAAGCAGAACGGCGGAAAATAACAAAAGATTTGACGCATCACGCAGCGCAAAACGCACAAGTGGCCCGAGACCTTAAAGGCCTAATGCGATTAGGTAGTATGGTTCGATCAGTAGGCCTATTGAGCGCCACCAAAGGGCTATAAATTCCACAGATGTGTCAAAGGCGCCAATTTCAAACTAAAAAGACCCTAAAACGTGAACTGAACCGTTAACTATTCACGCAGTGTCAATGCCACTAAAATTTTCAGCGAAACAAGTGGTAAGTTTTGTTGCTGGTATCGGTGACACTCGACTCAGTTACAATGTGATTGGTCCCTGGCTCCTTTCTTAAGGGGATGCTGACGTTGTGAATTTTTGCAACGTGGTCAATAAAACATGTCAAAATACATGTACTATAGAAGTACAAGTTATATGACGAAAATAAAGGCACCTGCGGGGTCTATATTAAGTCAAAAGGAACTGAATGAGACGTGTCTTTGAACACACTAATTAGCTAATAAGAGACTAGTTGTCGGAACATTTCCGCAAGAAGTGTTACATTTTGAAGATCAAACAACATGCATATCGTAAAGTTCGATGTTTTTTCTACTTAATCCACCCCTTTTGATAGGAATATTTTCAACAGATATAGAGTAACTTACTCCTCACGTGAATTCCACGAATGCTGCCAGATTTTCCGAGACAGGGCGGCCATATTGGATTTGGATTTTACTTCCTGGTTGTACTTTATTTTACTGAGCATATATGGTGTACATGAAGCAGGTCAAGATACCCTCGCCACCTGAGGCTCTATGGGTTTGTGACATTGCTGCCATTCCCTGAGTATGTCATTGACACGCTACTACTCCAGAAATCGTACCTGTTTTTCATGTTGGGTGAATTTCTTTGTTATTGATTATGTAATGTAATTAAGCTGTAATTCTTAGGACTTTGCTCATTTTCTGTTTCTAGTTTCTATAAAGCATAGTGATCACATTGGATTATACAAACACTCAACTCAACTGGGGGGGGGGTCTTTATTGCTTTCCTCAGAGTGGCCTAGATCCAAGCAATATGAAAATGTACAACAACAGCTTCGCCTTAAGGTTATGCCATCTTGTCCAAACAAGGCTATCGACTCCGTATGAACTCCGTCTTTAGCCTTGTCCGAATCGTGTCATCTTTTCCGTTAAGGGGGCGGTAGTGGAAACATACAGCGCCGTTTTAGTGCGGCGGTCGAAGGTTGAACCGTCTTATTTATGAATAACCATGTATTGTTAATAAAATTAGGCGTCAAGGACAAGCTGATCATGGTTCGTTGTCAAAACCTACACTCTTTCAAAAATATTGTCCAGCACAATGCTTTTGTACACCCGGTGCGTCCGTGCGCATAGGCCTATTTTAATGACAATAAGGAGGTTACTTTAATAGCCCGCGTATTTCGAAAAGCGTAGGTGTGTTTAGGCCGAAATATGAAAATTTTGGGAAGACTTTTCTCGTCCATCAGGCATCGCACTTCAGTGGTTTCTTTTCATTTGGCAGCAGTATATTTGTGCGCAGGGCGCGACGTTGAGATTTTTTCACTATTCAACAGGATTCGGGAGATATTCAAAAAGTTCATTTTTGACCTATTTTTGGCACAAATTACATAATTATCATTACTAAGAATTAGAATTTGCAAATTATCTCAACGTCGGCACTTGCACATATGTATTCCCCAACATTTTGTGGTAAAACGTCAGGTCCCAGTCGCCTTGTTGCCGAGAAATCTATGACGAAAAAGTCAAATGGGGGTCTCATTGTTTGCTTAATTAGCTGATTAATGAAAGATGAAAGCACATCGTTTACAATTCAGATGTGCAGAACAAGAGTAGCAGTTTCATAGAAATACATGAAATCTATGCTACCTTTTTGCTTGAAGAAAATATGAATTGTTTTCAGTCGCCATTTGCAGTGCGCTTCCTTATGGCTACCGCCCCCTTAAGGCATAAATTATTAATGAACCTGACCCCTACTTGACCCCGCCTCCAAACCAATCAGAACTTGCGAAACAAATCACCGTTGGACACTTTCTTTGCTCTTCACGCTTGAATTTATAACACGGATTTTGATTGGCGCGTCGATTTTCCTTCGCGCCCCGATGATTGGCTGAGGCTTTCACCACCTCAGAAACGGGAAATGTGGTGGATTCGAACCAGGCTAGATGGCCGTCAGGCCAGATAGACTGGTGAGAACCAGATGGGTTATGCGAAACAATGGCACTAGGCACACAAGTTCTTTCCATCTTCCATCATGATATTCAAAAACGTTCTTTGTTCTGTTGCAGATTCACTTGTCACATAGGAGTAACAAGAACAACAGCTCCAACACGATGGCTTCCAACACTGGAAGTCCATCATCATGGCTTGTTGCCATAGTTCTCCTCGTGGCATTTTATCACGCGGAAGCAATCTGGGATACTAAATATCCAGGTGAGTTTCTTATGAACTAAAATTAACTAGGTAAAGATGGTGAATATCCACTGCCCTTTACCATGGAGGCAGAATTTTCACCTTTCATGTCCTCATATTCTGCAATGTTTGTGATATTTCAGGTGACTGCTAAGGCACACAGTCATCCCTTTATTTGGCCATTTTATGTGTTTCTAGCTTGTCAGCACCACCTAGCTTGTGATGTCATGCTCTGAATTGAAACCAACTCCATACTGAATGTAGGTGTCTTCATCACAAATTCTGTGTGCGCTGATTAATTTTATGTTGTACTTTGTTTCAGCATGCCAAACATTGCGCCAAACTGGAACAAACTTCCGCCCAACAAACCAGGAGGTATTCATCAGAGTTCCTGAGCCAATAAACCAAGCAGGTATACATTGTTTAAATGTGTTTTCTCTTTGAATAAAAAAAATATTGATATCAGCAAATCTTACAGGAGGGTACCCCAGGACACTAAAGATCAATCCCGAATTTGTCTATTCAAAAATTGTATTCTTACCTCTGTTATCAGTATACATGTATACCTCTCAATCTCTCAATTAAGGATTTGCCATGAATCTCAAACATACCCTTTCTTGAGAGATTCTCCTGTATTTGTTGACCATGACTGCCATAGTAGTTGAGAGGTTCTACTGTATTTGATCAATGACCACTGTAAGTTACCATATAGTTGAGAGGTTCTACTGTATTTGATGACCAGTAGTGCCATAGTTGGGAGGTTCTACTGTATTTGATGACCAGTGGTGCCATAGTTGAGAGGTTCTACTGTATTTGATGACCAGTGGTGCCATAGTTGAGAGGTTTTACTGTATTTGATGACCAGTGGTGCCATAGTTGGGAGGTTCTACTGTATTTGATGACCAGTGGTGCCATAGTTGAGAGGTTCTACTGTATTTGATGACCAGTGGTGCCATAGTTGAGACGTCCTACTGTATTTGTTGACTAGTGGTGCCATAGTTGAGCTAGTGAACCCTAAGTTTCGGACTACTGAACCTTCGGACTAGTGAACCCTACTGTTTTTGATGACCAGTGGTGCCATAGTTGAGAGGCTCTACTGTATTCGTTTACTAGTGGTGCCATAGTTGAGAGGTTTTATTTTATTGTATTGGTTTATTGAAAATTCAACAGAAAGATACAGTGAGAAAGCGTCCGGGGCTGAGGCATCACGCATTTTATTGTATTTGTTGGCCAGTGGTGCCAGATTTCACTCAATATTTTTTCTGTTGCGTCTTTTTTAGAAATTGACAACAACCCAACAAAATTTCAAGCTGTGATGTTGTTCAATGGTGAATGGCAGTCTACCGATGATGCCAAGTACATAAACCTTGTCTACAATGCAAACTTTGACTTCAAAGATGACAAATATTTTGAGACACAGTATGTGAAAAGGAAAGACTTGGATCCACGGAACTACTTCAAGATTGAACCGAATCCAGCTAACAAGCAGGAGGTCATCATCCGTTTGACTAAATTCATCAATCGTGATGTAAGTTCACTGACTGGAGTACAAAATAAACTGAAAAAATACCAGTGTATAAATGTAGTGATACAAAACAGAAGTCGTCTTCCGAAACACGCAAACGAAACCCGAAACTCCAGTCTTTTCTGGAATCTCTATTGGAAAGTGACTGAGGAAGACCCCGATGGGGGTCGAAAATTTGCGAGTTTCGGAAGAGGACTTCTGTTTTGTATCACTTTGTGTGTCGTTTTTTTTGTGCTTCTTTTTGGATAGTGTATAGGTAGTGATGTGAAACTGTTGACAGAAGTTAACACCTTTTTTAAAGTTACATACCAGAGTGCCAAATGTGGCATTATTAGAAAGATACAACATTTGGTGAATTTGTTGTACAGCAGAAGAGAATTGGAATATCCAAGCTGCTCATAGCCGCATTTACACTGCCAAAAATCATGTAAACTCGGACCAGACTGAGTACGGTACGGCCAAAAAAGTGGCAGAGTAAACTTGCCAAGCGCACCTGGTCCGGACCATAAGTCAACCGTACCGTGACCGCCAGGAAGAGGTGGTCTCAGTCCAGACTGAGTACGGCACCCGGCCCGAACAACTGTGCAGTGTAAACCTGTGCAGTGTGAACCGTGTTCACTTACCTGGGACGGTATTGAGCATGCGCGCAGTTCGTCCTTGCGTCACTCGCAGGAAGCTTCGGCATGCATTCCACGCAAGTTTCTTACCTCCACTGAATGGAGAGCGTACTTCAGGTACGTTGTGCGGTGACTCATCGCTGCAGTCTAAATGGTACAAATGAAGTGGACCTGGTCCGGTCCGAGTACTGTTCGCTTCAACTGGACTGAAATGTTTGACAGTATAAACGTGACTATCACATGAAGAGTGAGTCCAACCGGCAGTCGAACCTCCAACTTCAGAGGTGACAGGCATCGATATTTCTATTGTGACACTCCGATACCTGCAGAAGGAGGTGAATGGCAATCTCAATCCTCTCTTAGGTGTCCATCAGGTCCGCATCCTTCAGTGTCTTAATCCAGTTACATCCACCTAATGATTGATTCTTCTACTCCAGGGCGCAACTCCAGAACTTACAGATGATTTGGATGTCATTGAGATAAAACAGATGGAATGTAAGAGGAAAGTTCCTGCCAATGCGCAGGTGAGTGGCTAAAAGACATGTTATAGTATAGCTAATATCAAGAATATATAGGGGCCTAAGTTACCAAGAATGTACAACTGAGTAATCAATCAAACGGATGGGCATTAAGTTACTTTTTCTGATAATAGAGGGCGTACGGTAATTATAGGCCTTCTAATCAAATAGCCAATGTTTAGATTTAACGGTTGTCGACTGAATTGTATTATTTAGAATATCGGCAATATTCTTATGTAAAGTTACATACATGTTACTGGCGTAGAAATTTTTTTTTGATTTTGGTGAAACCATGGATTTGTTGTTTAGGTCAGAGTGCCCGACCCAGAGATCAAGTACGATATCAATTTGTCGAAAATATGGTCCATTCAAAACTACTCTGTAGCTCGGTTATTTCTGAGTGCATATAACTGCGGAATGTGTCGTTTTGTTCGTAATGATCTTCTCTACACAATAATCCTTCACAAATTAAGATCCCTTCAGTTACAGGTTCACCAAAGGCAAATTAGTAAACTCACTTTTGGCACATATTTTGAGTTGTACATTCTTGGTACTTATATATTCTTGCTAATATTGATATGGTAGTGTGCTGCACAGGTTGGGTCACTTCTGTTTAGACTTTTGAAAATGTAAAATGTCAGTAATTGATGATTCATAATAGAGTTGTTATCTATTTATGACTGTCAGGGGCGCAGTACTGTCAGACTGAAGAAGGTGACATCACCCCTTATGTAATAATGGCTCCCTTTTATATAGGCCCTAAAGCCAGATCAATCATGGGTATTATCTGATGGTCCATTTCAATAGAATAGAATTCAATATCCTATGAATCGATGATCATTATGATCATACACAGACCATTTTGGGTTCTGCCCTCTGGCCTTTGCCCCTTTGCTGTTAGATGGAACACTTCTTGGCATTGCTTATGAGAGGACTGGGGACATTTACAATGCACTGTTCTTCCCATCCCCACACCCCCCATGTGTGGCCCACTTATTGCATTACCATTGTCAAACTGATGTACAGCCTGTTGATTCGCCTCAATTCCTGCATGACTGCATCACGTGCAACCTTCTCGCTCTCATGGGCCTAGTCATCGTAATAATGTCACACACTCAGACATTAGCCCTTGTTACACTACATAAAAAACCCGTGTCGAACCCGGGTTTTTTCTGTCCACACCTGTTAAAAACGCGGTGTAATAATCCCCTCCGAGCTCGAACGGGTTTTGGAGGGCTTAATTTAGGTCCCCGTCACAAAATTTGAGTAGCGTTGACGGGCACCGGTGTGAAAGAAATGCAGGTCCGCCCGGAACCAAGGTCCCACGGACCTTGGTTCCTAAGGAATGGGGGCCCAGAGGGCCCCCATTCCTTAGGAAGCATTGTCCTACCCGGACGTCCGTTCCTGGGTTACCAATCCTATATAAAAGGTATAGGACTCTGATTACTAGGGGACTTAGATTTCTTTTACAGCAGTGACAGAAATCAAAGTCCGCCATAACCGAAGTCCTTCGCCTTTAAATGCACAATAGAATCTGTATAGCTCTTTAATAGGACATGCATTCAAATAGCTAAAATATTCGGTCGTCGGTCAGCCGGTCACTCGTGGTGTAGTGGTTCGGGGACCTGCACATTAAGCAAATACTGCGGGTTCGACTCTCTGTCGGGGAACTCTTTTTTTTGTTTTTTTTTCTTGTCACCTTCGATCATTACACAACAATCATTGTCTTTTGGACTTCGATTTCTAGTCGTAGGTCTGTCGGACTCTGATTTCGAGGAATGTTGGTCTGTGGACTTGTATATCTAGAAAAGCATGTCAGGCGGACTTGCATTCCGAGGAAAGCAGGTCCGGCGGACCTGCATTCCGAGGAAAGCGGGTCCGGCGGACTTGCATTCCGAGGAAAGCGCGTCCGGCAGACTTGCATTCCGAGGAAAGCAGGTCCGGCGGACTTGCATTCCTAGGAAAGCGGGTCCGACGGAGGACCTGATGTATCGACGCCTGAAAGGGCAAGTGAACGATGTGCCTGGCGAGGATTTCGGAGAGGAATAGAGCCATAGTGCACTCTAACCGGAGTTATATGCCCTTTACATGACATTTTACCGAGGGTGATCTTGTCATGACTTCTACATATATCCCCGCAGGGACCAAATCACGGCCCCATTTTCATCTGGTCGTGCCTGGCGCCAGTTTTCAAATTGTGTTGCAGCACCTCACTGCGAATGGATGAAAAATATGTACAGAATACTTTGAGCTATGTACATCATATGCATAACTCAAAGTATTCTGCACATATTTTTCATTCGCAGATGTATATCAACCCTGAAGTTTTCTTTAATTTTGAGTAGGACTTGGGATCCTAGATTTCTATCGTAACGGAAGTCCGCCTAGGACCACTTTTTCTAAATGTTGGACCTCTATTCCTAAATAGGCGCAGTCCTAGGACATTGGTTCCTAGAAATCTTGGTCCTAGGACTACAGTTCCTAGTTGTCCAGGGCCGTAGGACTTAGATTCCTAAGAGTTAGGGTCCGTAGGACTTAGAATCCTAGGAGTTAGGGTCCCGTGGACCCTACTTACTAGGACCTGGGTTACTTTCACAACTGTCCTGAGGAGGGATTTGACCCGGGTGTCAAAAAACCCGGGGATTTCTATGTAGTGTAACCACGGCTACAGTCACCCAACTGATCCTTAGACTGATTTTCTGATGGTCTTACATGACAGTCACGGCAAATACAATGGCCTGATCATCAGCCATGACAGTCATTGCTTACTTCTTCAATTTCATTATTCTCGGGAGCGGGACAAAAGGATTGGAGCAAGTCATCTTTGTGTAAAGGCCTAGATCTATTACTAGATCAACCATCATTCCGCCTCGTCGTGGTTATTGTTAGGTAGGGCGTAACTATCTGCGCTTGGTAGGGCATAGGCCTACATTTGGCCAAAATATAGGGTCAATTATTACATGGTCAGTCTAAACATGGAATATGGTGATCAGTATTATATAATCGCTCAGGTCACATTTTCTGACAGTAGGCCTACTGGGGCCCTGACAGTCATGAATAGATAACAACTCTAATACCAATGATTTCTATTTTAGACCATGATATTTTCCATCCGCAT
>NMRB01000348.1:317390-351170 GCA_002633025.1 Notospermus geniculatus | reverse complement strand
GATAAACCAAGACCGGGAACCGAACCGAGGGGTACAGTAGTGGGCACCTGCTGAACAGTAGTCACACATGGCTGAGGCTTTACACTGTCGCGCACCCTGTCTTGTGAGTCCCGAAGGCTCCCACGAGAGTCTGTTGGCTGAACATTCAGATTATCTAAAGTTTGTTCTTTAACCCAATCTAGAGTGCGTTCAGACCTCACACTAGCGGTAACAGAACCCCGCACAGAACCTCGAAGTTTTTGAAGTTTTAATTCCGTCTCAAGAGATTTTATCTTTCGAGCGCTATGCAAGTTTCTTTCCTCGACATCCAAGGCATGCATTTCCATTTCATGTTTCAACAAAATGTCGGCTTTGGACAGTTCACGTTTAACGTTTGAAACCTCACTTCCACCAATATCAGAGCCAAGCACGTATGATTGATCGTCACCAAGGTCGTCAGAATAACTATACGGCGCCATTGCTGCCATCTCACGAGCTTTAAGGGACGGTTTTAGTGGTCGCCCGTAACGGCTGTACTTTTGGTCATCGGCCATCTTAAAAACTGTCGTTTAAAGGGTTCAAGAAGTTTAGAAACCTGATATTTTTTAAAATTTACTTACCCCCTGTCTTGCATCAAAATTCAGTCTGAGAGCATTAGTTCAACATTCAGGAGCCCGTTTCATGATGTCGTCAGATTTCTCCATCATTGTACTTATCTTCAAGTCGTTGACTTTATGTCCACGAGTTGGACGCACTGCTTCAGAAGATTCAACAACTACGGATTCAGGTTTCAGGTTTATTCAAGATGACACTTGTACATAAGACAACGTCAGTATGCTATGTGAGTGAGTGGGTGGGTGGTCAACTGAAATAACAATAATAACAATATTTTAGATTAAGAAAAATGTAACAAACAGGAAAACAGGACAGAAAGACTAGAATAAATTGAACTATACTATAAAAACCCGGGAAATATGGTTTAACAAGATAGAAGCTAAAAAACTTACCGACTGTGGACATTCCGAGCATTAGTACGGGCGGCGCTCTCACGACTGAGGCAAGACAGGGAGTACTAATGCGCGGAGCGCCCACAGGCTTTATAGGACCTTAAGGAGGTGAATTTCTTGGAATCCAAGAATAAAAGACCGCGTGACAGCACACCGCGTGACCATCATGTGCCTGATGGTAACGAGGTGCACTGGCGCAAGGAAAACCGCAAACTTGAGAGCAATGACCAGAACGGCCATTGCTCACAGTTGAAAACTATTACCACAAAAAATAGAATTTGATTCAAATCTCCGACAGTCATCCTCTATCCCCCGCCGGATGTTGGATTTGTGGTTGTTCATCCTTCTACGGAAACACATGGTCTGTCCGACGTACTGGTTGACTGCAGGGCATCTGGTACAGGTGATACAGTAGACAATGTTTTTACTGTCACAATCCGTGGGGCTCCTCAGGCGGAGTTGATGGACCTTCCGGTGGATTAGCTGGTGATGTGGGACTGGGATGGTAAGGAGATGCAGAGTTCACATTTCCGACCCCTCAAAATCATACTAAAACAAAAGAGCTAATTAACCATTTATGTTATCAAAAATAATGTCTATTGCCCTTCATTCATCCCTCCAAGTTTCAGAAACATAACTTGACAGGGATCCCAAATGGCGAATTTGATCTTAAACCCCCATGACCTTTGTTCTGGGACCGACAGTTACCTTTTATGAAGTTCCCATTTGTGGGGACTATCAAATTTCTGGTAAGCAAATTTCAAAGTTCTAGTTCCCATTTATGATTCATTTCGCCTACCATACACGTCACATAATCTAACATCGTCATGACAACGGTTTTCCAGTAGTCCAGCATCATGTGTTGTGCTTGCTTTGTATTCCAGCCATATATCCCAAAAAACGGTCAATTTGCAATGCCGCGTCCAACCACTGGAGAAATCAGTACAAAAGCAACCTTTGATTTTGAAAAGATGAAAGCAAACCCTGTTATTCTGGTGAAAATAAGGGCCACGGTAAGTACATGTATGGACTTTATCATTAGACATTTCCTACTACTTCCATTTTTTTCTTCTATTTTCCTGATAGAAGTCTAGTAACTCATTTCATTTATGTCAGGGTTTGCAAATACGTTGCATCGTTGGTAATCTGTATACTATTAGTGCGTAGTACAACACCTTGTACAGTCTTGTTAAAAAATAGAAAGACAATAGATTATCCTTTGCTTCTCAGCTAGTATCGATGGTTTCAACCTCTTTATTTGTTATGTTATGCCCTACAATGTTGTTAGAAAGATCACTTCCGAAATTTAGAGTTTCTGGCAAAATATCACTAAAATATCATGAGTGCAAAATATTAAGAAAGAAACGGAATTTTGAATTTAAAATCAACGTGATATCATTCCCCAGTCAATCCTATGAATATCTGTGAAAAAACGTTTAAAAAATTATTTCTCATTTTCTAGATATTATAAAAATGGTGCCCGGAGTGGAGGGCGGTAGAGCGAAATGTCACTCCGAGAAAGCCATGTTGCCCGAAGGTGCCAGCCGAGGGCAACATTGCTTTTGAGGGGTGACATCTCGCTCTATGTTAACAGTTACCCATGCTGTTGATGATCACAAAAGTTGACACTATTTACTGGTATTTCGGTGATTTCGACAGCAAAACTGCCGTGTCAGTTAAAGCGAGAAACAAAATGGCGGCCGTGGGGCCGTCTCAACAGAAGCATTTTGCGGGAAAACATTCCAACCGGAAGTATTTTCCGGGTGAACATGCGAAATGTCCACCGTTCACGTGACTGCTCTTGGCCAATCGCATTCACGGAAACTTACTTGAGGTACGATATACCAGAATATCATCAGTTTTTATGAATTTGATATTTTGCAAAATTCGATTGTTCACATATTTTCCCCTCAACAACACTCGCTCATCATGATGCCATAACAGTTCTTGCTGATTATTCCATCATTTTCACTTCAATAGACGGAGAATTTAACGAAAGTCTTAAATTGCCCCAAAAATATAGCATGTTTTTCTGATGATATTTTGATATTTCGTGAAAACAAAAAGAGATTTTTCGAAAAAAAATTTTCACAGAATTTCTTAGAAATCATCAGGGAATAATATCAAGTTATTATTGAAATGAAAATTTTGGAACCCGAAAATTGTGTTTTTTCTTGATATTTTGAAATTCCAATATTTTCATGGTAATTTGCCACAAATCCTGAATTTGGTATGCCATCATTCAAGCAACACGTTTCATTGTATAATATGCCAATCCTACCCATAAATGACCATTGGCATCTCGGCAGAATAGGAAACGTCACTGTCTTTTTATTTTTTAACAAGACTATCGCCTTGAAGGTATGCTTCGATTTATTGCGTCTGGTACGAGTACGTCACACGTCCCTTCTCCCTGCGCCACAGGCAAATGATGTTACGACTTTACTGCGTGCCTTCCACGGTGGTGCATACCATCCGCGAAAGATACAAGGATGGTACCGGTACGTGTATGACGCTGCATGGGTACGCGGATGGTACGCAGTACCTAGGCCTAGGCCTACACGGAAGTGAGGTCAGTTGTGCAGCGTACTGTAAGTACTACATGTACATTTGTCTTGTACCAAATTGTGTGTATTCATCTCGGATCCTGTTGTTGTTTAGGACAACTGGGATGACACGAAACCTGGTGCCATTAAACAAACAACCACAACAACGTTGACAGTGACTGTGACTGATATTGATGACCGGCATCCAACATTTGTCATCCCAAACTGCAAAAAGGTCCAGAACTCTATTGAAGAGTGCTTGGATCCAATATACCAGGGTGCGACAACTGGGCAGGTGAGTCCTGTTTCAGCTTGACACAATGGAACTTCTCTAAAAGGAGGTATTAGGTTACCGTCTTTTGGTGTACAGTATTAGGTTTTCATTTATGGAGGTTTTCACAATTTCTTGAAGTTTTCTCTGTCTAATTTTCATATTGCAAAATTTCAAGAAGTCGTAGTCAATATTCCTGAAATACTCCAGTATGTCCACAAGTACCACATCTTTGAAATTCAGTGTGATGACTCTGTGCTTGCGTGGTGTGAAGTTTGATAACTGTGCCAGTTTACTTGGCCGGCGTTATTAGGGTTAATTTGATTTAGAACATTTTATGTCAACATATTCATTTGAAAGTTTGTCTGGACTATATGGCAAACATCAAATGCTCAACCAGTCGAGGCACTGACATAGCCCATCTTAAAAAGAATAGACTCTGGTGACAAACTACGTTTTATCTCGTTTCTTCTACCAGGTTGGAAAAATCACCATCACACCAGTTCCCATCAAGGCCAAAGATTTGGACACATCCCTGAACTACCCAATACGATATGGAATAGCTGGCAGTGAGTTATTTGATTCTTTGACCATGGTCTTTATGCTCATGAATTGTTTCTTTTGTTAATCTGGCTCTTTATACTCATGACATTAGCAGTAAACAGTTTCTTTTGATAATCTTGTTCTTTTTATTCATGGCATTAGCAGTAAACGGTTTCTGTTGATAATATTATTATTCTGTTAGGAAGTATACATGTACTTCCTAACAGAAAATCAGTTTTGACTAGTTTGGCATAAGTTGAAAATGCCAAAGACCCTGTTGTAATGTAGTGGCTTGACAACATGGTATATGAATAAAGATGCAAATGTGATGTCCCACATATCGGTACGGCAACATGTTTTTGTATTTGAATGACTATCACTTCTGCTTACCGTGAGTGATTTTTAGCCCACCCGTGAGCTTTTGTCGTGGTGGAGCGTCCGTCGTCGTCGTCTGTCGTCCGTTAGCAGGGCACCTTTCGTAACTGCTGGAGCTATTGACCTGAAACTTGGTACATATATACCCCTTGGTCAGGTGACCTACGACACCAAGTATCGGTCCGGTTCGATTCCTGGCTTGGCCGCCAGCTGGCCAAAACCAAAAACACAAAAAGTGCAATAACTCCTGAACTAATGACTGCATCATCTCCACATTTTTATCATAGGTGTATCTAATTAGGATACATAAGATATATAACGGGTTTTTGATTTGATATACTTTTCAAGGTCACACAGGTAAAAGTTGTACAAAAGTAACGTACTTGCAACAGTTCTTCATTATTTCACCAAGCGTCTTCATATCTTGCATAAACATGTATTAGAGGGGTACCTTCAAAAATACCGAGTTTTGGCCCAATCGGACATCCAATATGGCCACCAGGTGGCGTAACCTGAAAATCATCCAAGTGCTATATAACTCAGGAACGGCTTGACCCGGAGTGCTCAAACTTGACGGCCTTTACAAGCACGTCAAATTTCGGCCTGATTAAACTTCCAATATGCCAGGTGGCGTAACCCGAAAATCATCAAATGTGCTATAACTCAGGAAAGACATGACCCAGAGCGCTCAAATGCGCTACATGTATGTCAGAGGCTCCCTCTAGATGACCTTTATGTGCATGTAAAGTTTTGGCCCGATTGGACATCCAATTTGGCCGTTAGGTGGCATAACCCAAAAATCATTAAAGTCCTGCAACTTGGGAATGACTTGACCCAGATTGCTCATAACTGACATGTACCTCTCTCTGTCATTTCACTATTATGTCCAAACAGGTGAGCACATGGTCCATGGACCATTTCATTATGGGTTGTTGTCTCTTGTCTCCAGCTGATCCAAAGGCCTGGCTGTCGTTCTTCTCCATCGATTCGAGTACAGGAGAAATGAAAATCACGAAACCGATCACTAGAAACCAAGCACCTAACGGTATCACAGTACTGGTATCAGCTGCAGAGGTACCGCCCTCACCAACCGCGAGATCACTAGCTTTGAAGACAAAGTTAGCCACTGTAGTTGTCAAGATCCAATCGAGCAATTCCAATGATCCAACGGTTGTAGCGAACTCGGGCCAAGGGTTCATCGAGGAAAACCGAAGGGTGGATTCACCCGTTTGGACAAGTCAACAGTTTAAAACTTTCATGCAGTTGAAAATAAGTGATTTGGATTTGGTGAGTACTCAACTGTCATCTATACTACTAGTCTCGCTTGGCCAGACGCTACGGGCTCACCCCTTCGGTAAATCACACTCCGCGTCTGGCTCTTTTATAGATTAACGGTCGTGACGACCGCGTGGTGGCAGCACGGGTCCTTCGGTTTTCCCAACCTCGTCCCCAGGGGTCGTTTGCTTTCTGACAATATGGGTTGTCTCAGCGAACTGAACCCCTGGGGACGAGGTTGGGTTTTTCCTGGAAGTAATTTCCGCGGGAATTATGAGTGAGAAAGCGTGGTGATTGGCTGGAGCCCAGTGGAGTGCCATCTAGTGGTGTTACCGGCTTTTGAGCCCCAAAAGTGCCAGTGTGTGGAAGACCGGGACGTTGGATACACACTGGGGCCGAGTGTACTATACTACTAAAAGAACAAACTTCCACGGAAATAAAGACAACTGCCGAATATGTGCCTTTCAAACCTTCACGCATCTTTCAAGTACCGTACAGTCTTGGGTACAAAACCTCCCCTTCTCAATGTAAACATTCGCCGAGAAAGTGAACTTTGAAAGCATTTTTATGGTTCCCGGATCACTAAGATCGGGAACCATATTGTTTTTGGTCATGGTGTCTGTGTATCTGTGTGTGTGTGTATGTATGTGTGTCCGTCTGTCACGCCTTCATATCTTATCTCCTTCAACAGCTACAGTCCTGGTAACACATCCTACCCCTAGGTTTGTCAACCTGGGCAATCCAATGAGCTCATCATTTTCAATATCACCATCATGATGTAATCAACATATCGGACTTGATATTTTGTCCGTCACGCTTTTATCTGATGCCATAACTCGGCTCCTTTACCACCTAGAGCAACAGAAACAAGTTCTACCCTTAGGTTTTCATACCCTAGGAATCGAATGGACTGATTAGTTTTGATCTGAGATGTAGGGGTCATGGTGATATCGACATCAGAAATTTGATATTTTGAGATAACTTGCCATATTGTCAACTGAGCAACATGAAACAAGTCTTAGTTCATGCCTGCTTATCGGAGGACATGACTGTGTTAAAATTCTCAGCCTCACGTGTCCAGGTGATTGAGATATAATGAGATTTTGATATATCAAACTTGATAATTTGAAATATCTCTGCCCGTGGTACAGGTAGAGGCATGATATCGTCCATACCTAGGTTATTGAGGATGCCCATTTCGATTACGCAGTGACCTTGATGATCAGAGGTCAAGGTCAAGGTCAAACCTGATAATTTCTAATATCTTTATCTGTGGTAGCGGTAGAGGTTTGATAATACCCACACTTAGGTTATTGAGGGTGCCCATTTCGATTGTGCAATGACCTCGATGATCATAGGTCAGAGGTCAAGGTCTAACTTGATAATTTGAAATATCTTTGTCTTTGGTAGTGGTAGAGGTTTGATAACACCCATTTATTTAGCTGTTGTGGGTGACCATTTCGATTGTACAATGATCTTGATGATCATAGGTCAAGGTCAAGGTCAAGGTCATACTTGATAATTTGAAACATCTCTGCCTGTGGTTGAGGTAGAGACATGATATTCCCCATACTTACGTTACTAAGGATGCCCATTTCGATTCCCTATGCAATGACCTTGATGATCAAAGGTCAAGGTCAAGGCCAAACTTGATAATTTGAAATTTCTTTGCCTGCAGTAGAGGTAGAGGCATGATATCACACACACTTAGGTTATTGAGGATGCCCATTTCGATTATGCAAATAATGATTTACAATGTAGATGAATAGAGGTCAAGGTCAAGGTCAAACGTGGTTGTATGAAATATGCCCATTTCGATTACGCAATGACCGATTACGTAATGATCAGAGGTCATTATCAGTGGTCATTGTCAAGGTCAAACTTTATCATTTATCCAGAGGTCATTATCAAAAGGTCATTATCAAGGTCAAAGTTGATAATTTGAAATATCTCCGCCTGTGTAGAGGTAGAGGCATGCTATCACCCCATACTTAGGTTATTGAGGATGCCCATTTCAGTTATGCAATAACCTTTATGATCAGAATCATGGTGTTACATATGACAATTTCCATTCTTATCTAATGAACCTACGGGAACCATATGACATTTAAAATATCCTCTTGTTCTCCACGATAAGGGGTACCATTAAAAATACCAAGTTTCGGCCCGATTGGACATCCAATATGGCCGCCAGGTGGTGTAACCTGAAAATCAAGTAACTGCTATTACTCAGGAACGACATAGTGCTCAAATTTGATATTTACGTCCCTCTAGATGACCTTTATGCATGTTGAATTTCGGCCTGATTTGACTTCCAACATGGCCAAAAATCATCAAAGTGCTGTAACTCAGGGACGACTTGACCCAAAGCGCTCCAATGTGCTATGTGGCCCTCTTTAGATGACCTTTATGTGCATGTGAAGTTCCGGCCCGATCGAACATACAATATGGCCGCCAGGTGCCCCCCCCCCAAATCATCAAAGTCCTACTCGGGAATGACTTGACCCAGATTGTTCATCCCTCTGTCATTAGACTGTTATGTCCAACCCGGTGAGCACATGGTGCATGGACCATTTCATTTAGCCTTTGTGTAGCCTTCATTTCAGAAGATGTAATTCCGTTACCGTTCAGTAATTCCGTTACCGTTCAGTAATTCCGTTACCGCACACTACCTCAGGAGAATGTCAATTTCTCTAATGTGTATGAGGATTTCACATTTATTGATATCTTAAATTACCGCTAAGGGTCTTGTTTGAGCCCATCCAAAAATAGTTTGGACTGATGTGCAACCCATACGGCTGGTTTCATCCCAGTATTACATACTGTGAAGGTCTAGAGCTAAAATTATGACGAAATTTTGCTCCGATTGTAAATCCGTTACTGAAGAATTACCCCTCTACACTTTAATCATTAACATCCGATCTAAAAATCAAAAGTTGGCTCTTCTGTGGGTTGAATTTTATCATATGAGTCTTAGAAAGTTCACCCGCAATCTTTAGTTGCAACTTCAGAGCACTCTTGGTAGGGCAGAGGATTATAATATCGTCGGCGTAAGAGAACGCGCCAACGAGTTACCCCAATGTACATGTAGCATCCGACACCTGATTTACTAAGCTTTGCGAGAAGGTCATCTATGTAAAGTGAAAGTAAGATAGGACAGAGAATTCCACATTGCTTTACACCATTCGTTACAGTAAAAAATCCGAGTGATAATCTATCCATCTTACTCTTATCCTCTGGTACGTGTACATAAAGGCCAGGGGTAGCGAGCATAAAGGGGTCGTAACCCTACGTCAGGCCTAAGCCAGGCGTAGTGCTGGTCGAGGATAGGGCATCGACCAGCACTACGCCTGGCTTAGGCCTGACGTAGGGTTACGACCCCTTTATGCTCGCTACCCCAGGAGTCTGCATACTAGTGGACACAGTCCTTTGTCTAACAAGGTCTTAAATAAAGTATTGTATTCCACTCGGTCGAATACCTGACTGGCATCAAGCAGCATCGCGTAAACCTTGCCACTTCCATTCAGGTACTACTGTATGGTTTCGTTAACCACATGTGCAGTGTGTGGTTGAGACGCCTTTCTTGAATCCAAACTGCATACCGGTGTGAAAGGAATTCAGGTCCACCGGGAATCGAAATCCGTCGGACCTCGATCCCTAGGAATAGTGGCCCTTCGGGCCACCATTCCTAGGGAATCCTTGTCCTCATTGGACCAAGATTCCCAGAGTCATATTATAAGATAGGACCTTTATTTCTACCGGACTAGCATTTCTTTCACAGCAGTGGAAGAAACACTTGTCCTACCAAAAACAGGTCCTAAATAATGGAACGATCTATTAATATATGGTCATGGAACACAAAAGAGTAACTGACAGTAGCGCGAAAAATCCCACTTCTGGCAGCTCGCCTCGTTAGCGCATTGGTAAGGCATGGGAATAGTAATCTGGAGGTTGCGGGTTCGAATCTCGGCAGGCGCTATATTTTTTTTACTTTTTTTCATGTCGTTTAATAAAGTTTTGTTTTCGCCGACGTGTTTGTACTCAAGATTCTAAGCATCCGCGTGAGGCTTTCTGGTTGGCCCTGATGAAAGTCCTGTCATTTGTGGTCAGTAAGTCTGTATTAAGGGACCAATTTCTTTGACCAAGCACCATTATCAGTCAGTATGACAGAGGTTTTATCACCCAAGAAGAATTCGAAGAACAGCCAAGAACAATTTTAAGGTAAGTACACGTTCAAGTGTTGGTTCTCATGTCGTCCTCCATCTAACTTAATGGACATTAATTCCTAGGAAAACATATCCGCCAGACTTCTATTAAGGTAACTGTAGTCCCAGGGACCTCCAATCCTAGTATCTGTAGTCTTCCGGACCTATATTCCTAGGAATGCTGATCCGTCAGACATCCATTTCGGGAACTGCAGTCCCAAGGACGTCTAATCCTAGTACCTGTAGTCTGGGGACCTATATTCCTAGAAATACAAGTCCACCGGACATGTACATCGGAAACTGTAGTCCAAAACGTAAGTCATTTGCCATATTCAAACAGCTTTAACCTTTTATTTTTGTAATTTCAGATGGACACCATGCCATGGTTGGGTCCGTATATGATCAGATGCAAGGCGAAAAGTGGTGCCTATCTTCTGGAAACCGAGGAAGGACAGCATCTCAAGTCGGCCATCAGTGGGTGCAATTTAAAACTGCGGAACGAACCAAATAAGAAACAAAAAAAGCCCAGAATGTGAAGTACGGTACTGTACATATTGCATAATAAAGCCATTTTTGATACAGAATTTAGGTAGTTATGCTCAGTAGCTGGGACTTCTATTTCTTAACTGTCGGAATACAAGTCCCAGTGGGGCATGTATTCCTGTGGGTAGGACTTCAAATCCTAAGTTTCCCAAGTCCGCGGGACACCTTTTCCTTGGAATGCTTGTCCTAGGACAAGCATTCCTAGGGCTACAAGCCCTAGGACTAGCATTCCCAGGAGTTAGAGTCCTACGGGACTTACATTCCCCGGCCGTATATTCCTTTCACACCTGGTAAGGTAAAGTGGTACAATTCTAGCCCCCTTTTCTGTTTTTTTAAGGGTTTCACCATCAAAACACTTGAATATCAACATGAAATTTGGCATGTAGGTAGTCATGCAAGTCAGATGGATGTCTCAATTCAAAATAACTTTTTAACTGAATTCGTTTTTGAGAAATAAATTGTTTTCAAAAAGTTTACAGAGGCTATAATATTGTACCACCGAAGTGGGGCAATTGTAGCCCCTGTGCATTTTCAGGAATAAATGCCAAAATAAAGCACAATTTCCAAGAAATGAGTTCATCTACCTCTAATTGAGTGCAATGACATAATTTTTGAAGGTTTGGGTTGACCTTTGAGTTTTGAGGGGGTACAATGACCCCCCTCACAAGATGTCACAAAAAGTAGCTACCAAAATTCAAGTCAAAATTCACTGCCAACATATGAATAAAACACATTCTCTCAGAGTAAATTGCCTTTTTATCACAATTTCACCCGTTTGGAGTGTCTGCTATCTTTTTCTACTGTACCGTGGGGGGGGGGGGGAAGGTACCCCGACCCCCTTGACCGCAAGGGATCAAAATTATTTTGGAAAAAAAATTCGCCAATTTTCATACTCAAATGAAGCTAATACCAAGAGGAACTGAATCAAATAGTTTTTGACTGTTGAAACCCTGCAAAATGGCCGGTCAAAAGTTGGGGGCTCAAAAATCGCCGATTTTCATGTAAATTCAGCCATGGAAGGGTTAATTTTTGACCAAATCAGATCATTCAACCTGTGTTATTCCATTATAATAGAAAGGTAGCATATAAAATAAGTTTTTGTAACCTTTGGGGTGTGTGTTAACAGAAAGAGGTGAGGCTATAATTGTACCATGCACAGGGGCTATAATTGTACCATACCGGTCTTTTTTGGAAATGGCAAACCTCTGGGTAGTTCAGTTCAGTAATCAAAATCTGAGGAATGCCATCAATAGGTAACTTCCCAAAGCTACTTCTGTCACAGTATCAGCTAATAGAATGGCAAATTGATGAAGTTATACTAATTCTAGCAAACTACGTCTTGGGGTTTCAAAAGTGACCCTTTCGTTCAGATGTCTTCAAGCCCACACCACCACTAGGTTCTTTGATAAACTTTCTTCTGTCTGAGGTCTCTGAGAAGTGTATCTTGAATATTATAGGTCATTGGATTAGGCAGTATACATCTCCTTGCAATGCTGGCCATGTTTCCACTCAGGGCCTAGAATTGTACCGGGGCTATAATGGGAGCAGTCAGCCGCGCATATTGCTAACAGATGGCAGCACAGTCTTAGCGGACCAAATGTACAGGAAATCTATTATGATCGCTGCTCGAACGATAATGACTGGGTCCGCTAGATGCATTGAATTGGGCCCTGGTGACACCTAGTGGTCAACTCGCTGACAGCTCCTATTGTACCACTTTACCTTATCTGATGTTTTTAAAGCATCTTTACATTTTACTGTAATGATTATCTCAAGTAGTTTACCGAGAGGGTTGTTGAGGGCAATACCTCTGTAGTTACTAAAGAATCATTCAAGGATTTTCTTGCATTCTTGGGTATTGGTATGATTGTTCCCAACAGTAAATTCCGTGGAGTGAGGCCATGCCGTAGCATTGCCGAATACATAATATTGAACACAATACGTGCATCCTATGAGTACCATTCTTCAAGTGATTGGTAGACAAACCCTTGTAGCCGTCACCCTTATAAGGGTTTAGTTGTTTCAAACCTTCCACAATATCCCTGACGCTAACGTGATGCTGACCATGGCATTTACTTCCATTAACACAACATTTTGAGTTGATATCGTGTATACACCTCTGCAACAGTTGATGTCATTTCCCCTCGATCGTAAGATACAGAGTTATAAAGGTTGTAATATTTTTCAGCCATATGATCACCAATTTCTGTTTTACCCACAAACCCATCTACACTGTTTGAGACATTCTTTCCCTTTGATTTGGTCTTTTTGACCTCATTCCAGAAAGCCCTTTGAGTGTGGCTTCTGCCATCTTGTTCGCTGACAATGAATTCTTATTTTTCCGCGCCTTTTTGATCGATAGATGGTACTTTGCCCTAGTATTCCTTCTGACTTCTGCAAATACACCATCTCTGGGAGAACCATTGTCCTTCCAGAGGTTATGCCAGAAGATGGCACGTCGTCTATCTTCCTCCACCAAATCGTTCCAACCAGGAATAATCTTTTTACCACGCGATTGTGGAATGTTCTGCTCACTCGCCCTAAGGCACGCCTCAGTGATTTCATCATATAATCCTACTAATCCTTCCACATGTTCCGTGCAATTAAAGCTGTCGCAATGGATAAGGCTTTCTGGAATCTCAATGCTCTGTAAGAGATTATCTAGACATTCCTGATATTTCAAGATATTTTCATCAGAGGCCTTAGACCAGTCGACTTTGGTATCGTTTTGCTGTGGCTGCTGATTACCTCTTGCCGCATTCAGAGATATTTTTATGGCCACCACAGAATGGTCCGATAAATGGTCACCCTCATGACTAACATAGTAGTCCACTACCTTCTCTTCCAGATTTTCACTCAGGAGAAAGTGGTCCAAGCAAGACCGTTCCCCATTTACTTTGCTCTCGAACGTATTGGGCCGTATTCAAAAAGGGTGTTTAGCCTAATCAGCGTACAAGTTCTGCATTACACAGGTTAAAGGCCCAGAAAACTGGGTATTCGAAAACCCTGGATACTGGAGACTGGAGAGTGGACAATGGAGAGCGTAATTGTTCTCCGCCACCTGGATTCACATACAGCACTGGGGACAATCAGGACGCAATGTTCCCTCTCAATTTGACATCCAATCCCCCTACGGCCCAACCAGAAGCCCTATGCCTGTTTCTGATGGATCCCACATTAATCAGTTCTTCAATCATGGCTCGTCCAACTTCTGGGCTGCCCAGCTCTGTCTGCAAAATGTGCCAGAAAGACAAGATTTTCCCATTGAAGCCCAATTAAAATCTCCACAAGGTGGCCTAGATTTTCCTCATGCCCTTAACTGAGACCGATATTGTACGAACTGCATTTTAGTGTATGCAATACTGTTTCCATACAGTTTGATATGAATAAGTCTGGGCCACACTGTAGGCACCCTATTTCAATTCTAATTTATTTTCTCCAACAAGTACAAAATGCACCTTTGGCGCGGAGAAACGTTTTTACAAACAATTAACATCGGGGCCAAAAAAGACCTATGATCGGCACAGCACTGTTTCTGTACTCCACTTCTGGAGTTATACATGTTACTGAAATATCCTAGATGCGATGTTGATCCAGGTGGCGGAGAACAATGACGCTCTCCATTGTCCACTCTCCAGTCTCCAGTATCCAGGGTTTTCGAATACCCCAGAAAACTATTGTTCTGCCTTCTGTATGCTGCCTGATCTCTGGCATTTACTAACACGATGATCACACGCGTCTATCTTTCCTGCGTCTTAAGGGCGGTTTACACTAGGTTGTACCAAGTTGCAAGTTGCTGCAACCTGCAACTTGTTGCAGTCTACCTCTGACGTTTACACATTGCAACATTCAGAGCAATAAGTTGCAGAAGTTCGCAACAAGTTGCAGGAATTTTGGCGGGAATCCTTTGTTCGGCAGCCATTTTGGCTTTAGTAGGCTGTATTCTCATTGGCCAGCGACGTGCAACTTGTTGCAACTTCACCAGAAAATAGGATCTGGATCCTAATTTTGCAACAAGTTGCAGTAGTTAGTTGCAACAAGTTGCATGCCGGTTTACACATGCAACTTTGATGAAATTTTTGGTCTCATCAGGTTTATGCAACAAGTTGCATGAAGTTGCATATCAAAAGTTGCATGTGTAAACTGGCCTTTAGTGTGGGAGGACAAACGAAAGTGGTGTACAAATTCTAGACAAGCCTGCCTATCGTTCAACACTTCCTTTGTACTCTTGGACTTAGACGCAGGATAGTTAGACGCGTGTGATTATCCTGCGGCTAAACGGCTCTGCTGAAGCACCATACAGACATCAGACAACAGGGGCCGTATTCACCAAGGGTGATCATCACGCGATTAAGACTTAGACGCGTGTAACTTCACTAAATGCACAAACTTCCACCATGCATTTGAAGAAGGTACACGCGTCTTAGTCTTAACCGCGCGATGATCACCCTTGGTGAATTCGGCCCTAGTTTGTTAGGCCTTTAACTTGTGTAATGCAGAATTTGTACGCTGATTAGGCGAAACACCCTTAATCGCGCGATGATCACCCTTATTGAATACGGCCCATTATTTATATTTGCTCTCGTTATATCTTCCCCGCTTTTAAGTTGTTCTACCAATAAGAACTGATTTAAGACCTCTGTTTGTCTGGAATTTCTTTTAAAGTCTGTATTGAAGTCCCCACCAACGATTATTTGGTCATTATCTACAGAAGCTGAGGTTTGGGAGATGTCATTTAGTACCTCCCTATAGTCCTCCACGTTTGCAGCGTTCCTAGAGTCATATGGCATGAAAACATTGGTGAGAAAGAAGCGATCACCTGAAGGAAACTTAAATTCAATTGCACACATTCTCTAACTTTTACTTACAACTGGAGTTGCATTACATATCAAGGACTTCTTCCACACAATGGCGCAGCCGCCATGCGGGCGGCCCACAAGGAGAGAAAGAGTTATCGATACTAGAGATACCGTACGAGCTTACTTGCGGAATGCTATTGTCAAACTTGTCTAAGTTATCCTCGAGTAACCAATGTTCCTGTATCAAAAGAATATCATGAATGTCAAATAATTTGGTGATGTATTCTATACGCCCATCGCCAAGGCCTTGAGAATTGTAACTACCAATAGAAATAGTAGCCATCATCAAGAGTGTTAAGATAATTCTTGTACACCGCATCACGTTGGCCTGTCATCGAATTGATCCTGATCCTCTCTCCTGGAATGGACATATTTTCCCATTCTAATGCCATCTGGCCACATGGAGTCATCGAACAGTTTAGCGAATTCGGATTTTGGAACTGTAAGTCTGAAGGATTTGAATTCCGCATCTTTGTGAGAGATGCATTTAACCGATCTGACGGTTATTCCTGTCTCCGTTACGAAAGCTTCCAAGTCTGACTCGTTCGTTTCATTGTCAACTCTGGATATGAACGCATCGCGACTCGGTTCAGGTGCTACTGAGGATGCCAATTTCGATTATGCAATGACCTTGATTATCATAGGTCAAGGTCAAGGTCAAACTAGATAATTTGAAATATATCTGCCTGTGGTAGAGATAGAGGTATGAATGATATCACCCTTACTTAGGTTATTGAGGATGTCCATTTCGTTTATGCAATGACCTTGATTATCAGAGGTCAAGGTCAGGGTCAAACTTGATAATTTGAAATCTCTTTGCCTGTGGTAGACATAGAGGCATGATATTACCCATTCTTGGATTATTGAGGATTCTCATTTCGATTATGCAATGACCTTGATGATCAGAAGTCAAGGTCAAGGTCAAAGTTGATATTTTGAAATATCTCTGCCTGTGGTAGAGGTAGAGGTATGATATCACCCACACGATGCCCATTTCCATTATCCAGTGACCTTGATGATCTAACATATGACAAGTTCCATTCTTATCTAATGAACCTAAGGGAACTTTATGACATACAATGTCCTCTTGTTTGGTTACTGTTTTTGTCGATGTTACGATTCATAACTTACATGTATATCAGGTATTTGCAAATAATCCGTGCATTGAAAGATAACTACACGTATACCAATACTGTTGGCTTTACAGCTTACAAACCTATTAATTCAGTGTACAACCCCCTTTACAGCTACCCAGTGACCCGCCTCAGGCATATGAAATCACTGTCTCCAACCCAAATTTCAAAGTGGACAGCCAGTATAATATCCGGTCAGCACGTATTTTTGATTATGAGGCTGTGCAACCCACTGAACAAACAAATGGTATTCCATTCACAGTAAGTGCATTTTCTTTGTTCGAATTATTTTTTTGTGTACATTCAGTCATTCTAACCAGTTATACCCAACCTCGTTCCCAGGGGTCGTTCGCTTTCTGACAATATGGCGGTCGCGTCACCAACCCCTGGCATCAGCTTTGGATTTAACGCACGTGATTGGTTGACGGGAAACGGTCAAATATATCCAAGAATATACAGTACAGGTCACAATTGACATCCCTAAATTCGCGTAAGTTTCGCGTAAGTCACTCGTAACTTACGCAACAACTCACGAGCGTAACTTACGAGGTGAGTTACGCGAATTTTGCTAGGTACGCAATGATTTACGAGGCGAGTTACCCGATTTTGGCGAGTTACGCAGTGAGTTACGCGAAACCAAAGCCGTAAGTTACGCATAACTTACGAGTAACTTACGCGAAGCCGTAGGGATGTCAATATTGTGACCTGTACTTTACTCAAAGAAATTTTCAATATATTTTGGATCAAACCAGAAGGTTATCTTTATCCAGGTTTGATGATTTTTTGTAAAAAGAATGTTAAAAGCACTGGTTAGTATTTCAAATTGATTATTTTGACTCGTGCTGCCACCTATACTTAGTCCAAGATTCCTGGATTAGCAACCGAAGCTGATTCCAGGGGTTAGTGAGCGAGTGGTCCGAGGTTGTCTGAGCGAACTATACCCCTGGGGACGAGGTTGAGTTATACCGTGAGAATATTTTTATATACGGTACGTATCTAATGCCCACTGAAATTTTTCATCCAATTTTCTGAATACATGTACATGTATGCTCAATAAAGGCCTACATGCGGGTTTATACATTGAAGCCCAAATAGNCCTAGTGCTGATGTTCATAACCTCCCCCAGCGTCCGACTCTGCCAAATACCATTCACTCCGAGTTTACCACCATGTCCTGGGTGGGAGAAGGAAATGACCTTCGAGCAGAGGAATTCTGCTGGATCTTAAAGAACGGTACGCTTAAATCCTAAAACAATGGACCCGTTACCATCACCAGAAACACTCGTGAAGGTGATTCTGTGACAAAAACCGATGTAGCTGCAGAAAACATGAACTTGAATGTACCAGTGCTTGCTGGGAATGCCGAGAAGACACAAGCAGGAATATTCAATTAACATCAACCTAGAGGAAGTTACACGTAAGTAGGGAAGTTTGGCAAGCCTATGATTTACGTCTACGTTTACGATTTAACGACGTCATGACGTCATCACAGAGAAGGTTTCCCGTGTAATTTAAAATGTTGTCGATGTATCCCATTTTTGGCCGGCCCTCAAAGACATAGGTTCATCATTCATGTCAAAATATCACTATGACTTCATAACTACGTCATATCTACGTCCTTCACTGCGTTTGATGGGCTAAATCCAGTCATTAGTACCACATTTAAATACATTTGTAATACATTTATAGGCCCTAAAAGCAACTGTTATGGAGATACACCACCTCAAAAAGTATTTTGGTGGCCATATTGGATTTATGCCGATTACGTAATTTCCCGTCGTCAGATTTTGGGGGATTTTGGGTGGAATGTTCCTTGACACCCATAGAACAAGTTCCAGTCATAAAACAAACTATTGCAATTTGTTTGGGGTCAAACTTATATTTACTGGACTAAATTCTCTTCGTCTGGGAGTGTCATAAAAGGCAGGTATTAGGCCAAAAAAAATATTGTCTGTTTCTTGTCCAGCAACTCAGCGAAAAATGATGCGGACATGGAAATTTTTTTAAATTTTAAAATGATTTTTTTCCCGTTTTCTTCATGGATGGGGGAAATACCACCAGCAAACTATCTCTCTACATGTTTAAAGCACATATTTCATGAAAAATAAAGATGATTTCAAGTGATGAAGCATTTCTGTTCATTGTATAGAAGGCACTGCGTAAGCAAAGTGGGAAAATTTGAAATTGGTGAGAAAAAAAATTTCGATGCGGAGGGTCTGGGAATGACGCGGGCGCGGACAAGAAACAAATACTTTATTTTTTTGGCCTTACAATGAAAAAGTGGAGTTTGCTTTCATACCAATACCTTTCACATTTCTTTCTCTCAGGTGACCGTTAAAGAAAGGGATACCACTCAGAAACGATCCACAACTATCAACCTAAACGTGAAGATCCTAGATGTAAACGACAATGCACCGGAATTTCCAACAGGAAATAGTGTTACTCAGGACCTTAGTGAAGGGAGCTACTCCACAACTAATGTTGCAGACGTGTATTCGGTATGTTTTACCAGTAATGTTTCACATGCATTCTTAAGGTAGGCCTACGGTTTGGGCCAAAGTGCAATCAAAAGGGTTAAATCATGGTTATGTTGGAAAAAGAACAACAACTGTACTTGTCTCATTAGCTCAGGTAGTGGAACATTGGACTGTAACGAAGAAGGTCCCCAGTACAACTACAAACACCGTACACTCAATATTCAGTGGTCTCGGCCTCCGCTCGAAGCTGTCATCCTCAACCACTGAAACATTTGGTGCCAAAGTCCGTTTCTGAACACTAGATGTCACTACCAGTTGTTGACAAAAGCGCGGGGTCAACCAGCCAATCACCGATCACCTTTCAAACAATCTTATTCGGTGTTGTTTCTATGGACGCAATCACGGCAATCCAAAGAATGCTGAAGGCGAAGTACTTACACCGCTGTATTGTCCCACATCGGGTCGTATGTGACGTTGAGTATGTTAACTTTTCATTTCGCAGTGAATGTATTCCAAACAATAGGGGGTTTTCGCAAAGCCCCCGAAACGCCAACGCGAACGTCTATCCTTTTGTTCGGTGCTCTCTTCGTGGCATCGAACAATGGGTTTGGCGTTCGCGTTGGCGTTTCGGGGACTTTGCGAAAACTCCCTATGGTGCAAAATAACACGAAAAGTCCGGAATATATACATTTATGCCACGATACTTGTCACGTGACCAAAGCGGCCAATAAGAAAATGTTTCATGTTTTCCCCTAGTTGCGTGAAATACTGGTCGCTGATTAGTTGATGACATTTTGCGCCATCTAGTGTTCAGAAACATGATTTGGCCCCATCTGTGCCAGTGGTTGAGAGCGTATAACTAGTATTAAGCTCGAGGCCACTGGGAACGAGTGTACAAACACCGGTGCAGCTGTTCTTTCTTTGCAGAAAACTCTCTCCCTTCTTTGTCAGCATCCATACGTATTTCTTTTCCTGCAGGGGACAGTGACTGATTCCGACACAGGCGTCAATGCTCAGGTGACATTCACTCTGCAATCTGTCAGCAAAAATGGTGCAGGGAAGTTCCGAGTGATACAAGACCCGAACAATTCAATGGGCTTCAAACTTCAGGCAATTGGTCCTGTTACCCGAGGAGAATCATACTCTGTTAGTGTCGAAGCAGAAGACAAAGCCGCTGCTCCACAGCTCAGATTGTAAGCAAACTGCCTTATTCTCAATTTAATATTAACACTTTGACCACCAAAGACAGACACCGCCGACTTTTCAAAAACATTCTAATTATTTGGAGGCCTGCCTAGTCAGTCGCGGATACGGGGGGAAGGGGGGGGGGGCACTTCCCCTTTTGCCCAATAAGTCTGTAAAATTGACCATGAAATTGTTTAACTTGGCGCAAATTAAATGTGTTCCTAGCACAAGGCGGCGCCCCCTCTTTTCCCAAATCCTGGATCTGCCCCTGCTAGTGGCTGGCCTCCAAGGTAGAATTTCTACAATGTTGGGTGACCGGCACATGCGGTGCAACTGGAAGACCATCTCCCCGCAGTGGTTGGTACCTATTCCTCCGAGCTGGAAGTTAAGGAATATTGATGATTGCGACGGCCAATATCATGAGATAAAGCCAAAAGTGTACTGTGTGTTTAAAGGGACTAGGAAAATTTTTTCAAGCTTCGGTTATTACAAAATGCTAGTCTTTCATGATAAATTTCCACCGTCAATTCACTTTTTCAATTACGTGTTAATTACTGGCACCCAGACAAATCAGTCATCACCACACCATGGAGTATTCACCACGTCACTGGGAACCTCTCGCTGTATGTTTTGTATGGAGCGAGCTTGTACTATATTATGTTGATTTGGTTCCCAGTGACGTGGTGAATGCTCCATGGCGTGGTGATAACTGATTTGTCTGGGTGCCAGTAATTAACACTTAATTGAAAAAGTGAATTGACGGTGGAAATTTATCATGAAAGACTAGCATTTTGTAATAACCGAAGCTTGAACAAATTTTCCTAGTCCCTTTAATTGGATAAGATAAACAATGTTGTTTGTTGAAAACAATATTTTGTTGTGCGTTTTATTCTAACAGGTCTAATACATTGTTGGTCAAAGTCAATGTCATTGCCGCAGGCAACCTGAAGCCATCATACCCCTCAAACACGTACAATGTCAAAGTCAGTGAAGGAGAATTGCAGGGCACAGGCATCTTTACTGTCAAAGTGAGTTTTCGTGTTATTTTTTTCTTTTTCGTTTGAATATCATTATAGATTCCGATCTCAAGATCGGAAACCATATTGTGTTTGGTCATGGGGTGTGTGTGTGTGTGCGCGCGCGCGCGCGTGTGTGTGTCTGTCGGTCTGTCTGTCTGTCTGTCTGTTACATCTGTAACTTTGTTCCTGCAAGAGCTACAGACCTGGAAATGTGACCTACCCCCAGGTTTCATGACCTGACATACAAGAGAAAATGAAAATTTCCAGTCTCCGATACCTGGTTCATGGTGAAATTGATATATCAAAAGTTGAGATTGTGTCTGTCACACTTTTGTTTCTTGAATAACTTGTCTCCGACGCCAGGTAGCGCACTAGTAACAAGTTCCTTCCCTATGTTTCTGACCCTTGGCAAGATACTGGCATCAACAAATTTATTCTCCAGTGTCAGCATCACAATGATATTGATACATCAAATTTGATATTTTGACATATTGGGAGATCTGCCACAGTAAGTGACTTGAAACTGGTATCACAACATCATTGCTCATCCACGGATGTTATTGCAGCTGAAATTTTTAGTTTGCACCTGCTCGGTCGCATGATATTAATTGCTGATATCGTGGTGAGATTTGATATTCAAATTTGATAATATGACATAAGTCAGAATCTGGTGATGGTAGACCTAAAACCTTCACCTACACCTAGGTTATCAAGGATGAGCTTTCAGATTACGCAATGACCTTGAAGGTCGGAGGTCAGGGTCAAGGTCAAACAGTTATTAAGCGCAAATGTCCTCGGAATTCCAGGAAAAAACGAATTAGAAGCCTGAATTTACCATCCCTGATAAGTTTAATCAGGGATCCGGTTCCAGTTATGCAATAGTTCTCAAGGTCAGAGGTCAAGGTCACAGCCAACCATCATAAAAACATGAGACAGAACCTGGTGATGGCGGAAGCCTAAAACCTTCATCTTCACCTAGGTTATCAAGGATGAGCTTTCAGATTACATAATGACCTTGAAGGTCAGAGGTCAAGGTCAAACAGTTCTAAAGTGCAAATCTACTCAGAATTTCAGGGGAAAACAAATTAGAAGCCTGCATTAACCATCCCCTATTGGTTTAATCAAGGATCCCTGTTCCAGTTACGCAATACTTCTCAAGGTCATAGGTCAAGGTCACAGATAACTAGCTCTAGAGTAGTAAACTTCTCATCGGAAACCATTGACATCGCTCCGATGTCCTTCTCTTGTTGCTGATGTAATTAAGACCGCCACACACCCACAGTGTGGCAGTCTTCCTTGGTTTTACTGGAATTCTCAGGATCTCTAAATCTCTCTCTGGATCTCTCCATCTAGTCTGGTGGTTTCAGGGGAATAACTCAAGAATTAATGTATCGCCACAAAACGTTCAGGGTTTGTAGATATGTGCAAAAGACAGGCCAAGTTGGTTTCCTGGCTTCATCCAAAAACGTTAAAGTACGAATTTCGATGAATTTTTTGTTAAAACAGCGCAAGCCAAGTATCCTGAGAATCACAAATAAACCATGCAATGCAGTGGGGAAATGCCACTTGATATAATAACCGAACATCGTGCCTAGTGCTACAACGTCTGGACACATATCTGGTGTTACGAGTTACCGGATACCAGGCTCGTAGCATTGTATCTCATTCCATAATTTATGCGCGCTGTTGTTAAAACAGCGCAAGCTAAGCATCCTGAGAATCACAAATAAACCATGCAATGCAGCGGGGAAATGCCACTTGATATAATAACCAAACATCGTGCCTAGTGCTACAACGTCTGGACACATATCTGGTGTTGCGAGTTACCAGATACCAGGCTCGTAGCATTGTATCTCATTCCATAATTTGTGCACGCTGCCCCAAACACATGAACTAGATCATACCTTCGTGTTTTGAACCTATTGGTATGTACTCGTTAAAGATATCTCAGGAACAGTCAAAAATTCCGCAAGTTTGTCAGCGAATGAAGGGCGATTTGTCCCATCTTCAAAACACGCAGTGGAAGCCCAGCTCTGCATGAATGACGTCATTGGACGAAAGCGATGCTGATTGGGCGAAAGGATTTCTTTCGCAAGTACCACAGGAAATCGGGCCGATGTCCCCAGGGCGTAGAGGTTGCGAAAGGAGCGAGCGCGAAGCCCTGGGATGCTCAGGATGAAGCCAATACGAATTTGATGAATTTTGTTGTTAAAACAGCGCAAGCCAAGGGGATTCCCCGTGTGACCGATTTAGAAGCATGAGTCAGATCTAAAAATAACCCTGCAGATTTCATGCACGTGGTGAGAACGGAACATTACGCATTCTATGCTGGTTCCTACATTTGCCACTCCACTCCTGCGGCGCTACTGTCCGTTTCACAACAAACGGGCTTCGTCGCGCTTGCTCAGCTGCGGAAATCATCAAAATAAAGCACAACGTGCAGGTGAACTTCTTTGGTGTCAATGGTGAACCATAGGAAGTAATATTTATTTGTATATTTTCCGTTAGATCTGTGGTGTTCTTCTGTCGGTCAGATATGTCTGCTCGAGCCTGACCTGGCGACTTCGTGGTAGCCACACAGGCTGTCACAGGCCGTGAGACAGGCCTATATTAGGCATATCATCGGGAACGGCTTTATATACCCCCGTGCCTAGACAAATTTTAATGAGGTCAAATTTGATTGGATGTTGGTACATGGTGATGTCCAATCATGCCTTGGCGCGAATTACGATAAAAAGGGGCGCTGCGATCGCTTTCGTGAAAATCCGTTTTTACTGCAGTTGAGCCCTAGATGGGTTTTTTTTTTTAAAATTTCTTCGCAGTGCATTAGTACTAGGATGTATCTACAAAACGTCCGGTGCAAAACTAAATGGTGCTACTGACCTAATTCCATGACTAGTGACCTACTTAAAGACTAATTGAGCCAAGGTAGTCACGTTTGGTATCAAACTAAACGTAATGAAATGTAAAATTGGACTGACCTACTTCCATGACCTAGTGACCTACTTAGTGACCAGTTGAGCCAAGGTAGTCATGTTTGGTATCAAACTAAAGCTAATGAATGTATGTTTGAACAGACCTACCTCCAACACCTAGTGATCTACTTAAAGACCAGTTGAGCGAAGTAGTCATGTTTGGTATCAGACTAAAGCTTATAAATAATAAGTATGAACTGACCTAGACCACAGAGTAGTCTCTACATCTGACGATTTAAGAGACTACTGTCGCCCTCTTGATTCTGGCTGTGATTCGTCGGAGTACGTCCAATCAGAATACGAATCTTCTCTGATGACGTATCGGCGGGAGGTATTCCCCAAAGAAGCCANTTCGAGCATTCAGCGAGGTAGTGCAACGAATGTCAGCGAGATAAACACTCAGTGACCTATCCCAGCGATGTTTTGTGTCATTAGCTAAACATCCTGGGGATCGTCCGTTGAAGAAACCACCCTGCTATCTCATTTCGACTCCTGTAGCTTGCCGTTAGAGCGCTGCACACAGATGTACACGATGTAGGCATGATGTACAGGTCTGCTAACTGATGCGCGCGCATCCTGCCTGGTAGGAATTCCGACCACACTTCCGGTTTCGAGACCCCGACACCAATTCCTAACGTGCTGCACGGTGGAACTGGATACCGGTTTAGAACTGACCTATTTGCATGACTAGTGACCTACTTAAAGACTAGTTGAGCCAAGGTAGTCACATTTGGTATCAATTTAAACGTAATGAAATGTAAGTTTGAACTGACATACTTCCATGACATAGTGACCTACTTAAAGACCAATTGAGCCAAGGTAGTCATGTTTGGTATCAAACTAAAGCTTATAAAGAAGGTTTGAACTTACCGACTTCCATGACCTAATGACCTACTTAAAGACCAGTTGAGCCAAGGTAATCAAGTTTGGTATCAAACTAAAGTTACCGCAGTGTAGGTTTGAACTGACCTACCTCCATGACATAGTGACCTACTAAAAGACTAGTTGAGCCAAGGGAGTCATGTTTTGGTATCAAACTAAAGTTACCGCAGTTTAGGTTTGAACTGACCTACCTCCATGACATAGTGACCTACTAAAAGACCAGTTGAGCCAAGGGAGTCATGTTTGGTATCAAAGTAAAGCTTATGAAGTGTATGTTTGAACTGACCTACTTCCATGACCTATTGATGTACTTAAAGACCAGTTGAGCGAAGGTAGTAATGTTTGGCATTAGACTAAAGCTTATAAAGAACAGGTTTGAACTGACCTAGTTTCCATGACCTAGTGACCTACTTAAAGACTAGTTGAGCCAAGGTTGTCATGTTTGGTATCAAACTAAACGTTATATGAAATGTAAGTTTGAACTGACCTGCTTCCATGACCTAGTGACCTACTTAAAGATTAGTTGAGCCAAGGTAATCATGTTTGGTACCAAACTAAAGCTAATGAAGTGTAGGTTTGAACTGACCAACATTCATTACCAAGTGATCTACTTGAAGACCTGCTGAACGAACGTAGTCATGTTTGGCATCAAACTAAATCTTATAAAGTATATAGGCTGCAGTACTTAAAGCCATTGGGTTCGAGGTAGGCATATATTGTATCCAACTACAACTTACGAAGTAGGTTTGAACTGACCTACTGCAATGATCTAGATCTCCTCACCACAGTTGGAGACACATAGCAGAGAGATCTCTGCGTTAGCAGCTCAAGTTAAAGTGAATAGCTCGTGGGGTTTATTGACAGTTGTTTGTTGACATGCCTCAATATCAAGCACCGTTTTGAGAAAAAGGCGAAAGAAGGATTTTAGTTTAACGGGGAATGCATTAGACAGCCAAACTTCAGAGGCGTATTCTGCAAAATCTACCGCTTCGAAATCAATGTGAATACATGTAGTACAAAATGTACATTTTCACCGACTGAATTTGAAAATGTCATAAACCCATTTTAACAAATTTTTAATGGAACCTTGTTCCCAGATGCACGTTCGCATATTTGCACAGGTTTTGCCTATGACTGGAGCACGGCTTTTCCTGGAGGATAGATTCACTCTCTATGGGAAGTACCACCGAAAATCAAAACAAACCCCGCGAGCTATTTGCCTTAAATACTACTACATTTCTTTCCACTTGACAACTTATTACGTGTAATTTGTAATCAGTGATCTCTCTCTGGTCTCCCAATATCCAAAAGGACAATCTTCAAATTGACTGACAAGTGAATTTCTAGTTTTTTTTTGTCTTACTAGTACCGGTAGCGGCCAGTGAAATTGATCACCTTCGCCCCTTATTCGTGTTTTTTAGGCCAACGACCCAAGGAAAGCAATTCTACAGTACAGCATCATCAACCGAACTCCGACCGGCAACAATGATTTCAGTATCAACAAAGATACGTAAGTTGGCATACTGAAGACATCGGGACCTCATAGCATCGCTTCCAAACTCACACGTGCCTGCGAGCTTGGGAGCGATGCTAAGACAATCTGACTTCTTCAGGATGAGTGTTGGAACACGTTGACTCCCTGGCACAAGTTGCTGCATGATCTTGACTCCCTGACACGAGTTGCTGCATGATCCGTGACCATAATGGTCCCTACATTGTCAGTGTAGGGACCATCTTGATATCACTGGGTAGGTGGGAATTATTTATTTGTATCTATCTATCTATCTTCTTCGACACTCAATTGGGACACGATTCCAGGAAAACCACTCAACCACTGCAAAATCAAGTAGTACCATCATATAGTCAATATTTGTATCCAGTCTGAAAGGTTAGATAGTTTTAAAAAATTAATTTATTACCGTTTTTGAAGAGTGTTTTATTCTGAACTGATGCAGTTAAATATTTCCCTCAGTTTTTTTTGTTCGGTTCAAGCAGGAATGATGGATCCGTATCCAGCTCGAAAACTTTGTCCTTCCTCTGATCTTTGATGACAGTCACCTCCCCTCCCCAGCCAGCCCCTTTCCCCGCCCAGTCCCTCCGCCCCACCCCTGCCCCTCTCTATCTGCCTACCCTGCATGTGTCCTTCACCAGGAAGACATTCCAGGAGGATGGGAACCTCAAGAACCTGACTGCTGTGCCACAGAGTCATACCCCTCATTGCCCTTTCTTCATTCTAGTTCCATTTTCTAATGTAGGGACCATCAAATTTGCTGTCAAGCAAATTTCACAGTTCTAGTTACCAACCAACCTTTCACTGTGCATAAACTCAAATCTCTGCTTAGCCTGTCACACTTGTTAAAGCCTGATGCAAAGATAATGGATGACATTCAATCATACATGTATATTGGAACCAATAGGCTATGGCTAGTGTCGTGCATTCGACTTAACATTGAACGATGGGGTTGAGAGGTCACCGCATACACCTTTCAATGCAGCCTCCTGCTGCTGCTACCTCAAGTAATTTTGTAAGTCATAGCGAACATAATGCATAAAACATCATGAAAGTTGTATTTCTTTCTTAAGGGCTGAGATCATAGTCCAGAGGAGTCCAAGGCTCGACAGGGAGAAAGTTGAGAACTACAAACTGGTAGTCCAGGCTAGGGATCCCGCTGGCGAGGTACGTGTCAATGCACAGGAGGCAGGTAATCTGTATTTGATTTTAAAAGAGTTCTATCTATTGTGGGATTTTACGTAGTAATACTGTAGGGAATAGTTATTTGTGTTGTTTTTTTCAGACTGCTACCACTACTGTCAGTATTGTAGTCACGGACATCAATGACAATACTCCGGTAGTCTTCCGAACTCCAACATCAAATGTAATCACTGTGCCTGAGAATGAAGCCAACTATCAAATTGCAACAGTGAGGGTGAGTATTCGTGAAAGAAACTTTGCAAATTGTCTATCATTTAAAGGAAAATAACTTTGTTTTTTGGTCAATTACAGCTCAAGTACAATCTCCGTTGGGTGATCCCATCCTCCCATAGCAGGGCTCTGGTCTCACTCTTCTTCATACACTTGTGTGAGTAGGTGAAGAGGAACGAGGTAAAAACCCCTGCTGTGAGGGATGGATGATCCTGTCTGCTGCTCCAAAACAAAGGTACCGGTAATCATTTACTTTGTAGTGCAAGTAGGGCTGAAAGGGTAAATGTCGTCCTGGGTATATACAAAGATTACCCAGGATCTCATTCTTTACTAAAACAATATGTCTAAGCCCGGTGGTCGAGTGGTTAGCGCGCTCGACTACCAAACTGTACAATGGGTCGGCGCGGGTTCGACTCCGGGCGAAGGCATGTACAAAAAGTTGTGAAACATTAATGCAGGGTCCGTCGGATGGGACTAAAAGCCGTGGTCCCTTGTACCTGAGTGTCTATGCCAGGGCAAGTAAAAGACCCCACACAGGTGGACAGTAGCCTGTCGTGGACTCCATACCTCCGGCAAAAATCCAACAGGGTTACGACGCCGGTAATGATATAGAATGAATACCCTGGGTGTAGTTTCTGTAGCCGTACATCACCCAGGTTCCGCAGTCAGTGCCTAGGAACGAGTCCTATTTAGAAATCCCGTGAAATCTCGCGGTCTCGCGCCGCGGTAATTGTTGAGTGTCGCTGTTCATGACATTCTTCAGGCGGTCACGTGACCACGGGCGAGACAACCTCGAATCCAGGTGTCATACTACGATGCTGGGTGATGTTCGGCTACCGAAAGTACACCCAGGGTATTGTTTTTGTGAAGATTGAGATCCTGGGTAATCTTTGTATATACCCAGGACGACATTTACCCTTTCAGCGCAAGTAGGCCTACAGCCGGAGGAAACCAGAGTTTTGTTTAATTTATTAGCTTATCTTTGGTTCCAGGCTTCAGATGCTGACCTCGGCAACAATGCAGCGATAACGTACAGATTAGCTCCAGGCCAGTAAGTTGTGTTTCTCATTCTGTGATGTGTTGTCGAAATTTCAGAAATAGTTCTGAAGTTCTCATGGTACTATCATTGTTGGGGGGGGGGGGCACAATGCAGATGATACAGTATCCCTTAAACATTGTTTTGAATATGGAGAAAAACCTTTGATCCGATCGGGTGTACTTCAGCAATACAAAAAGAAGAATGCGTAGAGAGGACACTGCAATAATGGCAAAAGTACTGGACATGTATATTTGTTTTTTCTGCACCTTTCTCCTTTACAGGCCCTTGTTTAAGATTGGGGCCACAGATGGAAAGCTTGCAACGGCGACAGGACTGGACAGAGAAACTGCTTCTCAATATCGTGTCATCGTGTTGGCAGTTGATGGTGGGACATCCCCTCGGACAGGGACGACGATTGTCACTGTTCAAGTCGGCGACAAGGATGACAACATCCCAATCTTTCCACTGCAAAATTATCAGGCAACCGTACCAGAGGGGCAGAACAATTACCAAGTTATTCAGATTCCTGTTAGTACACCAGCTATTTAAGCCGCTCTCACCCGTGCGACAATTTGCGTGCGATTGTATTTTTCTACGTTACGCAAACAATCGCAGAAATTATCGCAGATTTGTCGCAGACGTATCGCAGAATTGTCATAAACTTAACGATAATCAACGTTTTTTGGCGTTCACTTGCGGTTGTTTGCGACAATATGCGATTATAGCTGCGACAATCCTGCGGTTATAAAGGATTTTTTGCGACATATTACGATATTTTGCGACAATCTGCGGTTGCTTTGCGATAAGTTGCGACAAGGTTAAATTTTTTGAATATTTCCAAAATTTCGCGATTATACGCGATTGCCTGCAATATTATCGCAAGGTCTGTGATAGTTTGCGTTAATTTGCGACAGTACACCTGCGATTGTCTATCGCAGTTAAACGAAGGCCAACTGTCGCACGTGTGAGAGTGGCTTTAATGGGGCTGGGCATGCTTTCCTAATTCCAGACGAGATATGCACCATAAAACTATGCCTAAGTTTGTTAAGTAGCCTAAAGTAAATTAAAGATAACAGCTAGATTTAAGGTGGGACAGTAAAACCATGGTGTCTTGTACGTTGTGCCATCGCAAGGGCAGCCAAAAGACCCCATTCAGGTGGTGAAGAACATGAGTAGCTTGAGATGGCCTCTTCCATGCTTATCAGGGTCAATAATGGCTTTGGCCCTGATCCGTTATAAAAAATATTCTCTATTTTACCGATGGTTAATGGTAGGCCTAATTCTGTATGGTAAAAGAAGGTTTACAATGGTGAAAGCCAAGTATACCATGGTAAACTATCTTTACCGAGCGAAATGGTAAAATGTTGATTTTTATAAGGGATGAAAAAATATGATACGATACAATCAAAGACACGACAAATTAGACAGGTAGAATGACCAAAGAGGGAGGCATGAAGATTCCTCTTGAAGACGGAATAGATACTTGTACTTCCCTGACCCAATGGGTGATTTCAAAGTTGGTGTTAACACGGTGTACACGGTGTTTAACACCAACTTTGAGATCACCCAATGTGAATGTAATGTTCTTTTCTTCTAGATAACTGACCGAGATCAGTCTCCATCAGCAACATTTACAATCGTTCCATCTGGATCCTCCAGCGGGGCGAACACGTTCTTCTCCATCAGCAATGTGAATCCTAGTACAGCTGTCATCAGAACAAAGGCGCCGATTGACTATGATAAAAACAAGCAATTCACATTGTTGGTATCAACAACACAGGCATCTGGTAGCACGAATCCTCAGTACTCATCTACTGTGACTGTCACTGTCTTGGTATGTACCTAGTACATCTGATTATATTAACTCATTGACGCCCAAGGCCGAGATAACTCGGTTTCAGTTAAGTGTCCGACACTGCCACATTCGTTTGCTCATACATGTAACTCAGTTATTTTTGGTCCGATTGAGCTGAAATCACGTGCAAATGAAAGAAAATTAAATTTCCCACAAGCTGAGCGCTCTTTCGCGCGCGTTTGCTGTAAAAAATATACGAGTGGAGGTTCCGCGACTTTAGCGACATTTTTTTTCAACAATTCAGCAAAAATACTTTCGAATTGGCTGTGTGACCGGGATTGACGTTGTTGGAATGGGCTTTTGCCATACTACAGGCCTACATGACCAGTTGGCACGCCAGATCACCGAGAAACATTTCAGAAAATTATTTGTACGTCAGTGTGCTTAAAACTGGCCCTGTTGAATGGCAGTGCTGGCCTGTTCAGACGGCGGCTGAGCGTGAACGGAAGTGTATAACGTGCGCGGTCTTGTCTATGTACCCAAGGCTGCTTCGAAATCGTGTACCGTTAAGAGAAACGGTGAAACTACTAGCACCATGTCGGACCCCCTGCAAAAACACAGGTTTTTCCAACAGTGGCCCGGCGTCAAAGAGTTAAGTAAGTCGTGTTGACATGCCGGAAAAAGATTTATCAGCAACTAAATACAAACATGCTCTTGCCACCCAGAGGATGTTCATTTTTTTAGCTCACCGGGGTGAGCTATTACGATGGTTGTGCGTCCGTCGTTGGCCGTTAGCAGGGCACGTTTCGTAACCGCTGGAGCTATTGACCTGAAACGTGGTACAATCTCAGTCATAAGTTATTAACCACTGACTGGATATTTGTCAATTACTCCGTGATCCCCCGATATTTTTTCACCAATTTTTGGCACATGGTAGGTAGACCATTTTGCCCATCATTAGGCGTAATGATTTTTCTGATTATCGCAGACTGCTGCTCGCTGGACTTGAAAGCAGAGTGCAAAAATTTCAACAAATAATTTTCAGGAATTGCGGAGTTTCCGAAAATCTCAATCTGACCGGCAAACTTCGAACAGCGGTTAAACCGAGGTCAGCCTATTGATCAGACAAATCTTTACGTCTAATGATGAACAAATGGTATAACTACCATGCATCAAAAATTGGTGAAAAAATATTGGAGGATCACGGAGTAATTTACAAATATCCGGTGGTTAATAACTTCTGACCGAGATTGTACATAATTTGCCCCTAGGTCAGATGTCCTATGACACCAAGTTCCGGTCCGATTCGACTCTTAGCTTGGCCACCAGGTGGCGGAAACCGAAAACACAAAAAGTGCAATAACTCCTGAACTGAAGACTAGAATAGATCATCTCCAAATCTTTATCATAGGTGAATCTAATAAGGATTCATAACATATTTAACAGGTTATTGATTTGACCTACTTTTCAAGGTCACAGAGGTCAAATTCGACAAAAGTAACGAACCTGCCACAGTTTGTCATTATTTCACCGAGCGACTTCATATCTTGCATAAACATGCATTGGAGGGGTACCTTTAAAAATACCAAGTTTCGGCCCAATTTGACATCACAGTATGGCCACTGTAAGGCGTGTGCCCCTGAGTGCTGGCGATTGATGCCATATGCGAGGGTTCGTGGGTTCGATCCTGGTAGGAAGCAATGTCTTTCACCTTAGAAACCCGATTTCTATTTCATATTCTTTACTTGTATCTCCTTTATTTGTGACCCTTGTATAACATAAAACTGTTTGGGTGCGGAGATTGTTTGGGCTACTCGCAGGGTACTTATGGACGCCTCGTTTAAACACGGGCCATTGAACCATCTTTTTTGAAGATGGGGATTTGGCCTAGTGGTTTAAGGCGTGTGCCCCTGAGTGCTGGCGATTGATGCCATATGCGAGGGTTCGTGGGTTCTATCCTGGTAGGAAGCAATGTCTTTCACCTTAGAAACCCGATTTCTATTTCATATTCTTTACAGTATGGCCACTAGATGGCGTAACATGAAAATCAAGTAAGTGTTATTACTCGGGAACGACTTGACACAGAGTCCTCAAATTTGATATTTACCTCCAACTGGATGACCTTAACATGCACGTCAAATTTCGGCCCGATTTGACTTCCAACATGGCCACCAGGTGGCGTAACCCAAAAATCATCAAAGTGCTGTAACTCAGGAAGGCCTTAAAGCTGACAGGTCCGATATACTCTCCGACATTTATGCAAAAATTTTTACGCTCAACTTCGGCAGACCACGAGGCTGCCGAAGTCGAGCGTTCGGTAATGTTCGTAATGTAGTCCAGTAAAGATATGAAAAAAAATCCCTTGACCCCAAACAAATTGCAATAATTCGTTTTATGACTGGAACTTGTTGTATGGGTGTCAAGGAACATCCCACCCAAAATCCCCCAAAATCTGACGGCGGGAAATTACGTAATTGGCATAAATCCAATATGGCCACCAAAATACTTTTTGAGGCGGTGTATCTCCTTAACAGTTGCTTTTAGGGCCTATAAATGTATTACAAATGTATATAAATGTGGTACCAAAGAATGGATTAAGCCCATCAAAAGCACTGGGGGACGTAGATATGACGTACTTATGACGTCATAGTGATATTTCGACATGAATATGACATCACTGCCACAAAGAACACCCAAATCACTAGGTCAACTCACCAGAATCCCAATTAAAGTAGCCTATGCATATCCTT
>NMRB01000348.1:253238-277479 GCA_002633025.1 Notospermus geniculatus | reverse complement strand
TATTCAACTAAACCTTTGCCATTTTATGCTACAAATCTCTATCTAAATTGCAATTTAGTTGACCAAGAACACACACTTCTGAATAATAAACATTCAGACATTTTATGCACAATACCAGTCGATGATGGAGATCAGATTAAACTTCAAAGATATGAACCTAATCATTGTGAGAGAATTGTAAATAAATCAACAAACCATTTAACCTTTCAGATAACCGGTGAAGGCGGAAAAGTAGTAAATTTCAGAGGAACCAAAGTTATGCTACATTTTACCCTTGAAACTGTCTGTCTAAAACACCCTATTTTCTAAACACCTCTAATAAAATTTAACGATAAATCATTTATCGCTCGCAGGATACAATACCCATCACATCTGTTGCCTCATAAAACACGCAGCGCGCACAAGCCACTCTATGCAATTTCTATGTAGGTCTATGTAACAGCTTAATAGTTAAAAATACATACGGCCGATCAGCCATGCAAAATGCAATTCTCTATTGCCACTTTGTGTTTCAACTGTGTTGACGCTTTGAGATTCTCTGTTGATGTGGATTTTCACTGGAATATTTGCAACTTCTGTATGATGGAAGCGGATATACTGAAACAATCACGAAGTGTCAGCAGAGCTGAATTCTGGTCACGTGGTTCGGCTTTGCCAGTAGGTATAAATTAATATGAATGTCTACTCTTATCGAACCAGGTTAATAGCCGAGTGGTTAGAAGCTTGGGCTTTCACTACGGGTGGAATCTTTCATGGGTTCGAGCCTGGAGCATTACAGAGGGCTAAAAATAGAAATCGGTCACCCGGTGACCCGAAATTCGTGACGTCACAGAGAGGGCTAAAAATAGAAATCGGTCAGGAGCTGACCCGAAATTCGTGACGTCACAGATCGATAATATCCAGGCAGCATATAGCACATTTCACTAACAAATATTTTCTTCCACCAGTTAATTTATGAATAATTGCTTTACCCTTATTTGAGGTAAATTTTCTACATTTAACACAGTAGACATCCGGCACAGCCATTTATTTAGTAGGAAATATTTCGTCAGATCAGCAGAGTATAAGGGTTTTGAGGGGATCTAGGCGAAAGACAAATCACTTCTACAGCGGCCAAAACACATGTGCCTTTTTACGATGTTTGGTGTTTTTTACGATGACAAGTGCCATTTTTTAACGTTTTTTGGCACTTTTTTATGATTTTTGGAAGTTGAAATTTTGGCACTTTTCAAGGAAAAATGCCTAAATTTTAGTGTTTTGGCCGCTGTAGAAGCGATTTGTCTTCCGTCTAGATCCCCTCAAACCCCTTATACTAATGTTACCTATTGAGGCTGAAACAATTGAAATCAGATTTCTTGACTCGCTCAGACTAATGCAGTCATCGCTTGACTCGCTAGCTAAAAACTTGCCAGATTCTGAGAAGAAAAATCTTAGACAACATTTCAAAGACAAATTTAACTTAGTCAATCAGAAAGGCATTTATCCCTATGAATGGGTAGATAACTTTGACAAACTAAACAAAACTTGTCTGCCAAGTAAGCAAGAGTTTTACTCCTCTCTTAATGACACGCATGTTTCCCATGCTGACTATGCACATGCTAAAAATGTATGGAAAGAATTCGGCTGTAAAACATTCAAAGATTATCATAAAATTTACCTCGAAACAGATGTCTTACTCCTGGCTGACATCTTGGAAAACTTTAGGAATACCTGCATGAATATCTACAATTTGGACCCTGCTTTCTTTTATACAGCACCAGGACTTGCATGGCAGGCGATGTTGAAAATGACCGGTGTTCAATTAGAGCTGCTGACCGATGTTGAGATGTACAACTTTTTTGAGTTAGGGATCCGAGGAGGCATTTGTCAAGCAAGCCACAGACATGCCAGAGCTAACAATCCTGATATGAAAGACTTTGATCCAACATCTGCTACAAGTTACATCACTTACCTCGATGCAAACAATCTTTACGGGCATGCTATGGGTCAACAGCTTCCTCATTCAAACTTCAAATGGATGACAGATGTTCAAAACTGGCAGGACATACCGTGCACGTTAGAGGTCGATCTGACATACCCAGAACAGCTTCATGACCTGCACAACGCTTATCCACTGGCACCTGAACACATGAATGACAAGTTAGTCACAAATCTGCACAACAAACAGAAATACATCCTACATCATTCCACGCTAAAATTTTACCTGTCTCAAGGTCTCAAATTGACTAAAATTCACAGGGGTATTTCTTACAAAGAGTCAGATTTCCTGAAAAAATATATTGACTACAACACGTGTCTGAGAGCTCAAGCCAAAAATGATTTTGAAAAAGACTTTTTTAAGCTCATGAACAATTCAGTCTTTGGTAAGACCATGGAATCTGTGAGACGTAGGAAAGACATCACCCTGGCCACCAATGTTGGTCAGCTGAGAAAACTGGTCAACAGTAACAATTATCGTTCACACAAAATATTTAGTGAAGAGTTTGTGATGGTCGAGAGACAACGAGCAGAAGTGTATTTGAACAAGCCAATTTATCTAGGACAAGCCATCCTGGATATTTCAAAGAATCATATGTATGATTTCCATTACAATCATATGTTGAAAAAATATCCTACCACAGTTCGCTTGCTGTATACTGACACAGATTCACTGGTATATCATATTCAGACCAGTGACCTCGATGCTGACGTGAAAAACGATTCTCATCTGTATGATTTCTCAAACTTTCCACGCACTCACTCACTGTTCTCTGAGGAAAATAAAAAAGTGATTGGCAAATTCAAAGATGAGGAGGCTGGTGCTACTATCGAGGAATTCATCGCTCTGAGGTCCAAACTGTATGCATATACCACAGATAGAGTGGTTAAAAAATGCAAAGGCATCAAGCGAAATGTTGTCAAAAATGAAATATCGTTTGATGAGTACAAAAAGGTGCTCATAGAAAGAGTACCCATTGAAAAACAGATGTTAGTCTTCAGAAGTCGTGATCATCAGCTGTTCACTGAGAAAGTGAAAAAGGTTGCTCTTGACGCAGCTGATGACAAGAGGCTGATACTATCTGATGGTAGTTCAACCCAAGCGTTGGGGTATAAAAAATAGAACAAATAAATGAAACAATTTCAGAGATTAAATCCTCAAGCGCAGTACGCACTCGAATACAAAAATAACATGCTGGACAAAGATGCTTTCATTCATCAGAACATTTCAGTGACACCATCAATCACATTTCCTTACAATGTGATTGACATATTCCCAGATAAACGGTCACCAAGAACTTTTTCTAGATACAATCAAGTCAAAGACTATATAAAAAGTGCGACCCTAGAAACGTGGGAGAATCAATTTAAGTTTGCACTGTACTGTGCTACCTACGGATGTGGGTTGTCGTGGAACAACCATATTAACCAGCAAGAGCCTTTAGCACGATCAATTTTTAGATTCCATGTCTATTTCACCATCAGAAAAATATTGCATCAGTTAAAAACACCCTTGCCTGGAAATCCTGACCACCGTGCAGCCAAGAACCCATATGACAGGCAGGCCTATGAAAGATTGAAACTTGAGTTCGATGTAAGACCCAGCTTTAACTATTTTAAACTTGGCAAAATCACAGCCAGCCCTCTTGCCATCACCATGACTGGCCAACACTATCTAAGCGATGTAACTGCTTTTCTGTTTAACGCCGATAGACATGGCTATACAAATATTGATCCAAGAAAACTTTACATGGATACCTTGACATTTACTCATTCTGATGACTGGACCAATTTTGTACTGCTGGATAGTGAAGGTTTTACACGAGCAGGTATGTCCAGAATCAATGAGTCCATTCGTACCTATGTGTACTGTAGTTTAGGTGCTCAAGCGATGATGCGTCAAGATATTGATCAGTCTATCGATACACAAAAACAGTTTGCAAACTTAGTTGAAGACGCTATTCAAGGTCAAACGTTAGTGGACTCAGTGAAGACGTTTCAGGAATCAATTCAGGATACACAGGGGCTAAGTTTACTGATACGATCACAGCAGTCTTACAATAATGCTGTGGCAAAAGTGGGCTCAAGACTAGATTTTGCAGTAGGGGTAGGTTTGCAGTTAATTCCCAGTGATATGAGATTGCATATCGGCAAAGTTCAAGGGTATAACAATACGATTGTAACTGCAAATGACAGTATGACATTTGGGAAAAATGATACTGTAAATGTACAAAAAAGACATGCACCTGTCATACAATCTGCGCCTACACATGTGCAACCCATAAAACATACAGTTCCTGCACCTACACATACTGACATGCAAACTAGTTTGTTGGCTACCGCAGAAACAATGAATCAATCATCACACACGGTTTTTACAAGCGCACTGGTGTTGATGACTGTTTTACTGGAATTTTTCTTTTAAAATAAATGGAAGTTGAGTATGAGAGGTATAAATATCCATCTGCAATGAAGTTTTATAAAATCATGAAGAAACAAAATCCTGATGTAACATTTCAGGACATTGATGCATTTATCAGGTCACAGAAAAGTTATTAACTCCACAAAAAGCCTAGAAAGCATATTCAAGGTCATATCATTGCATATCATGAGAATGCCCTCTGGTTCATCGACTTACTTGACATGTCAGCTTATTCACGAAAGAACTCTGGTTACAAATGGATTCTGCTCTGCATCGACACATTTACGAGAAAAGCATATGCAGCTGCGTTGAAAAATAAGACTAGATTTGAAGTCAAAAAAGGCTTTGAAGAGATTTATAAGGACCCAGGTCTGATCAAACTCATTATATCTGACTCTGGGAGTGAATTTTTCAATAAACCAGTACAAGAGTTATTCAAAGAATTGCATATCAGACATGATACAGTAGCTGTTGGTGATCACAATGCACTAGGGTTGATTGACAGACTTAGCAGGACCATCAAAGAAATCATATTCAAAGACTTCACTGAGAAAAATTCAGTCAAGTGGGCTGACCACCTGCAAGATTACATTTCTGCTTACAATGACCAACCGCACAGTGGTATTTTAGATTACACCCCAAATGAAGCTGATGACCATGCATCTGAGTTACTCAATTTAAATTTGCAAAAGTCAATGCCAGTTGAACACAACTTTTCTATTGGTGACCTGGTCAGAAAGAAATTAGCTAGACCTAAATTTACTAAAGGCTATAAACAAATTTGGACAAGTAGAACTTACACAATAAAAAGTATTACAGGTGTTCATGCTATGTTGAATACTGATGAGCGTGTCAGATTGGATGACTTGCAAAAAGTGAAGGAAATTTCAGATATAGAAGAGTCTGAAGTAGATCATTTAGAAAAAGAAACTAAAATTGACAAGATCCTGAAACATAGAGAAGGACTTGATCCTGAAAATATAATTAAATAAATGGAAAGCATCAATATTGTTACAGGATTCACATCGTCACATACTGATGACATCATCACACTGCATGATCAGAATATGAAAAATATCAATGAGGAATTTGAAAAAGTAAAAAGATATAGTCAAACACTTCATGCAGACATAAGTCAAAAAGAAACTGATACAAACCAACATATAGATGATATACATGAATATCTAAAACTTGTAGGCAGTTATTTATATGCTGAGTTGAGTATGAGAAGAGGATGGTCTAATGTACCAGTTGAATTAAATCTGATACCCACACGAACTGACAATGCTGAATATCGTCGTCGTAGAACAGAATTGGATGGTAAATATAAGAGAAGAGTGATTGATTATGATGAATATTGGCGGCGACTCATGGATTTAAAACTTTCTTAAAAAAATATTTATATAAATAAAGATGGAAGTAGGTAAATATCTTACACCCTTACGTGCTGCAAAAGTTCCTAATGGACTTAAAGCAAAGAGACATTATGAAGTGATCACTCACAATCCTGATTCAGTAAAATCAGGTAGTACACTATATGTTAAACTTCCTCAACTAGAAGAAGGTCAAGTGATTGTGCCCAACACATTGAAATTAACATTTAAACTGGGCACTGATTCAAAAGTAAGTGATGCTGCAGGCGCTGCAGATGCTGAGTTTACTGCAAATGTGGGGAGAAACATTGTTGAAAAAATAACAATGAAAATTGGAGGACGAACAGTCAACGACATTGACAAGGCCTACATTTTCAATACCTTCAAAGATTTTTGGTTAACTGACAAGCAGCGAACCAATAGAGTCTTGCAAGGGATTGACAAGACTCAGAGACAAGGTGCATATAAAAAGGCAGCATTAGTGACTGCATATAAAGATCGCTATGCAATTCCAATTGAATCTGCGTTGTTTTGATCACTTTATGCCCTTTTATCCTTCTGTACTGTTGGAGTCCGTTGAATACAATATAAAATTCAATGGCCCTAAATATGTCATCACTGGTACATCGACAGATAAAAAATATTCTGTTGAAAATATTCAATTAGAATATGAAACTGTATATGCCCTACAAATTGCAAATGACATTGAAAGCATGTATTCATCAGAAGTACGTTGGTATTATGAAAATATTCATCTGCTAAAAACAGAAAATATTGGAACCAATAAGCGAGTCAATATCAATGTTGATGTCAATCGTGCGAGTATGAAAGGTATTTTACTATTCTTCCAGCAGCCTTTACTGAATATGATACTGAAAAAACGTCATATCAAAATCCCGATATTACAAATGTGAGTATAACATCAGAAGGCATCAGTCACTGTATTTTCAAATCAGGTCTGAAACCATACAATCAGTTTGACGAGATTAAAAGGCTTTTTATGAGTGAACATTTGAAACTTAAAGAAGATTGTATGATCGATGTCGTTAAATATTTTGGAGATGGAAAATATGCTGTGTGGATTGATCTGCGCAGCACTGAAGACAATGAAGTATTTGGAACTGGAACTAAAATGAGTAACATCAAAAATGGACTGCAATTAGAATTGACACGAAGCACAGATACTGCATATGACATGCATGTCTATGTTATTGCAGATGCGATGATTGCATTAGAACGGGGAAAGATTGATGGAATTGTGCATTAAAATAAATGTTCTGTAACACACCTTTCAATATGTTAATATCAGGCATGACTGACTGTGGGAAAACGTATTTTATACTTGATTTACTGGAGAATGAGTTCTTCAAGGTATTTGACAGCATTGTGATTTTCTGTCCGACCATTCAGATGAATAAAACATATCAAATTCGATCATGGGTCAATTCAGATCAGAATGTATTCATTTACCCGCCGACTAAAGTCAAAGAGGATCTAAATGTCTGTCTCGAAGATGCAATCAACGAATTCCAGTCAGACAGTTCGCAGACCTTATTTGTCATTGACGACTGTGCCAACTTGTGGGAATCAAAAAACAAGTGCACCAGGTTGACAGAATTGGGATTTAGCGGTCGCCATTTCGGAATCTCGGTGTGGCTGATCACTCAAAAATATAATGCAATTTGTAAAGATTTTAGAGAGAACTGTAAACATATGGTTATCCATACCATGAACGACCAACTGTCGTTCGATCAAATATTTCGTGAAAATAGGTGCTTGCCCAGGGATGAAAAAGACATGATTGTTTCTGCGTTAGACGATGGCAAGAAGCTTTTACTGCGCAGAATGGTCCCTTTAACATATAAAATTTTATAAAATAAATGGCTGTGTCAATATATGATACAGCAGCATTTTTATCAAACCACATAGGACAAAATTGGCGACGACTCGCTAGGGTATTAAAATTGACCCGACTTGATATTTTAGATATTGACTACAGATATCCCAGAGATTTAAAGGAATGTTGTGTACAAACTATTCTATCCTGTCATTCAAAAAATCCTATGAGTAGCCCTAATGATATTCTTGCTGTGCTGCGGAAACAAAAATTGAATTTAACTGCAAGTCTGTTTGAGGAGTTTGTCTCGCAGAATTATAAAAACTGTATAAAATAAATGACAGATCTTGAAGCAGACATTGCAGTTGATACCCATTCACCCGCCAACATGCATGCAGAATTAATAAATTTGTATAAATCAGGACTCTTAGCAAAATTAGGGCTGAAAGTAAGTGAAGCTACGCTTAAAAAAGCATCTGAAAAAAATATTGAAAAAATGTACAATGAATATCAAACACTGTACAATACACAGATCACAGATGACCTCATAAAAAATTTCTTATTTGGCTATACACAGGGAGTAAAATTTTTATTTCCTAATGTTGAACATCAAAAGTTACATGAGCGGTTAACTGATAATGTCATTATTAATAATGAAATAAAAAAACATTTGGGACAGTTTATGAATCTTACAATTTTAGCTGCCATGTCCATTGGATCAAATACTGCTGAATCTATTATTACAGCTCCAAATGACGAAGAAAAATAAAATATTCTTAAATAAACGATGGATGACGTTATAGAATTTCTTACATCAATACTTGGTTTAGGACTGCTGGTTCATTATATGAGTGGAGTCAGTCGCGAACTTTCAGATCACAAACTTAAACTTTGTGAAGTGGAAAAAGATATTGCATATTTAATTGAAAATGGTAACAATAAAGATGAATAACTTAGACACATGGTATTCCCTTACAAAAATGTACCACGTGTAAATGACATTACCACGTGGTAATGTCATTTACACGTGGCACATTTTTGTAAGGGTTGTAAAGACTGTTTGTCTGACGATTATGTTTTTATTGATGAAGAAGGGGTGATAGTTTGTTTAGAGTGTGGCACAGAAGAACAAGATAATATTGTTGATATCTGGTACGGACAAAATGAAAGTCATGTGTTCCAGCCTAAAAATATTCATCGAGAAACATTTTTGAAGTTAATTAAAGATATTGATACAACTTTGCAAGAAAAATTTGTACGGAAGTATGATGAATTACGAAGCAAATTTGACGGAGCTGATCTTAACAGAAAAAACTTTTTTCACAATAAAATTATTTTGAAAAAGCTTATGATAGAATACGGCTATTATCGTAATGTAACAGCTTCAGATGCTAAAAACTTTGAGATCTTTAAACAACTAAATTGGCCGTAAATTAATTTCATTTTAATTTGGTAATTAAAATCAAATTAAAATCAATTTATTGTCAAATATTAATATATAAATAAATGGATGAGATGTTTGAATTTGGCATTGTTCTAACTCTTGCAGCAGGTCTGTATTGTTTTTACAGATCATATGAAGAGCACATGAAATATATAACCTATCGGGGAGCGCGGTGGCATAATGGTTAGGGCTGTGGACTCGTGATCGGAAGGTCGCGGGTTCGATCCCCAGCCGTGCCACTCTGTAACTCTCAACTGGCCTGAAATGTCCATCGTGTGCGCTATATTGTGGCTGCCCTTTGGTTTCTACAGAAAGGTTTCTGAATCATAGGCTGGGGTAATAATGTGTGAAGCGCTTAGAGAGCGTAATACGCTATGAAGCGCTATAAAGAACTCGCCATAACCTATCTTAATAAGCGAGTACTCAATATTGAGGCCGAATTGGCTCTTAAAGATGTAAGGAAATCATCATAATTAAAATGATATTACCGGTATTTGTCAAATTAATATAATTTTAATTGTCAAATTAATATATGAATAAATGGATGACACAGAGATAAAAACGGTAACAAAAGGAAAAGATCCTAAAAAAGTTTCATGGGGAAAACAACTTGGTGCGAGTAATAAAGGAAAAAAGAAAGTCCAAGAACAACCCTATAACTATGTTTATGTAGCTGCAGGTGCAGCTGGTGTTGTAGGGCTGTCTGTCGCTTATTTTTATCTCTCACATAGGGTCAAAGATGAACCTAAACAAATAACACATGTCATACCCAAGTCTAAAGAATTAACAATTTAAAAAAAATATATAAATAAATGGCAGGGAAAGAAAGTAAGATGATCAATCCAAAACAAATCGGAAATCTAGCAGTTAATGCAGCTGTTTTGTCTGGTATAACAATAGGCTTTGCTGTCCTGGCAAAGGCAGCATTTAAAGCCAATATTGGTGATCCATCTCACCCAAATTTTCAAAATTTTATAAAATTGGCAGTTGTGGTAGGCCTGTCTGGTGCAGTACAAAAATGGCTTGAAGCCGAAGGACTGCCGACAAAGGATGCTTTTGGTGGCCTGGGGTAGTAAAAATAACATAAAATAAATGGCGAGCATAATTTTGTCAACACTGTTTGGCGCTGTTGCAAATGCAACTGCTTTTATAGGGGGGAATGCCGTATACCATGCATTAGATGCAACGAATGCATCAGCAGAGAGAAAGAGACATGATTTAGCACTAGAAAAATTACAAAAAGAATCAACAGTATGGAATCAACAAAGAATTCAACATATAGATTTTTTAAATGAACAGAGAAACAAATCTCGTCAGGCAAAATCTGATATGATCGATATGAAATATGCTTTACGTAAATATGATGATATTAATAAAAAACCTGAGCTATCCAATTTTTATGCTCCAAGTGTTCCTCAAAAAAAATATGAACAGATGTATATTGCAGGGAGTGTTATTGACTCTGCGGTGTTAGGAAATATTATAAAATAAATGGACGATGGTATGGAACTAAAGCCTAGGGAAGAAGGGGGAGAAGATGATGATGATGATTTTGAAGATCAGTTACCACCTAGCGACCTTGAAAGTGAAATATCAGGCGATGTACCTTCAACATTTAATGAAAGTTTATTAGGAAAAGAACAACAATTTGAAACGAAAGAACGCTTTTTGGATAGTTTTATGAAAAAAAATTCTTTTGAACTACACAGTGGTGTTGATGTAAATGAAATCATGGCAAAAATGGAAGTAGAACGTAATGGTGTTGTGTGGTTTAAAACAAGTGAGAATGAGCCAGTCAGATTAACAAATGATAAAAATAAAAACCCTTTAGCTGACAGTACAATTAAAAAAGGTGTGGGAGGGGCTGAATTTTTAAGGTTTTTTAGTAAAAAAGTTTTACCAGGAGAAACTCCTAGGGTTGAAGAAGGACTTAGAATTCCAAAATCTAAAAGTTTTGAGGAAAAATTAAATGCTGCAAAAGATGTTCAAGAAACACCTTTGAACAATGACAAAGATCTTCAAAAACAAAAGGACATCCATGATGAAATGTATGGATCTAAACAGCAAGATATTGAACGAACAACATTTGAGATTGAAAAACCATTTGATATAAAAAAGCCACGATCATTAGTAGCCTCTGCTGCAAGATTGAGGCAAAATGTAGATGAACATAATATTTTCGCTCGCTTACAGGACAATCGGCAAGAATACATGAAATTGTCTAATGTTTTAAAACAGATAGAAAAATTGAAAAATGGTATGAAAGACGAATTTGAGAAATTAGCAGACGCTGGAAAAAAAATTAAAGAGGGTGATGATGAAGAATTTCAAGAGAAAAGAATCATTTCGATTGAAAGAACTCTGCGAGAACAAAGCAAAAAGATGCATGAATATCAAAATGATTATGTCAGCACATTAATAACATCAAGAAATATTCCCATAAGGTTTAAATTAACTGAATTATTTCGTATTAAAGGTATAACTCTTCTAACACTTATTGCAGCAGTTATATCAATATTGGGTTCAATTGGTTCACTCATCGGCTTAAGCTCAAAAACACATGCTGCCGCTACTGCTGCTGCTAAAGGAACATCTGCTAAAACACCTCCTGTTGCTGCTAAAAAAGGACCGCCAGATGCGCCAGCAGGTTTTATTGGAAAAAGTGTGAATTTTCTAAAAAAGATTGTAGCATCCGTCATGGGATTTATTGTAAGTGTGCTGACACGTCTTTTCGGATTTTTGGCTGAGCATATGGTCATCACGATTGCAATCATTGTTTTGGCAGTCATAAAAATTTTATTTCTCAATGCTAACACAATTCATAAGAAATCAAGCAAGCTCGTACCAAATAAAACATGAAATAAATGAACATCTTGTTTCATAACACGCGCAGTATGCGCCTGAAAAAAGATATCAGTAAATATGATACTGTTAAAATTGAGAAAGCTTATTTTCCTTTTACGTATTACAATGTCAAACGTTCGTTAAACACTGATACTTTAAGCTATGCGATTGTTGATGATACAAATCAAATTGTAAGTAGGGCAAATTTTCTCATCCCTGAGGGCCTTTATACATTGGAACAGTTCAATGACATCATTCAAATCAAACTGAAAGATATTGATTTCGATAAAGCTCTAGAATTTGTTTATCTGAACAATCAGGGTCGTATTGAGGTTAATCTCCATAGCGATCGTTTCGTTCCTTATTTTCAAAAAGAACTTTGTGACTTTTTAGGACTAGATTGTACTGATGGCTATCTGAGAAATTCGACAATAGGAAATTTACCTCCAAAATTGGCTCGTTATCAAGAGTATCGCGTGTACTGTAATATTGTTGATACAAGTAAGAATTTTGTTAATGGACAGGAGTCTCAGTTGATTTCAACATTTGTTCCGAAAGGAATGAAATATGGTGATGTCGCTGAATATTCTTCCCAGGAGCAGGTCGCGATCAACCAGTACCAATATTCACACATTGAGATTGACATCAAAGATCAGAATGATGAGGATGTTGTTTTTGACACACCATTTAGTGTAAAATTGTTGTTAGAATAAATGGATGAACCAGACGGTGTTCCTTCTGGGAATGAATTTAGGCTGGAGATGATTGAGAAAATGAAAGATGATTTAGAAATGAAAATAAATAAAAGACAAAACTTGTATAAAAAATATAAAAAAGCTTCAAACATCATTCACTGGCTAGAAACTGGTTGTTTCATCACAAGCACGACCATCGCAGCCGTTGGCGCAGGCGGAGTTGTTACAAACGTTGTTTCGCTTCCCCTAGCTGCTTTCTTGGCAGTAGGTGGGATAGCTGGAAAAATTCTTGTGCCGAAGTTGAAGAAAAAATATAAAAAACATCAACATATATTGATGAACCATCACACGTGTTTGAATTCAATCAACAATCTGCTGTCAAAAGCGATTACAAATGAAGACATTTCTGCCAGTGAATTTGATTTGATTACGAAAGAATATGAAAAATCAAATGTCATATTCAAAGATGTAAATATCGAGAATCCGAAATGATCTGACTTTCATCGAGCGATAAGCTTGTTTGGGCTGTAAAGCGAGTCAAACAAAAGTATGTGAGATATTTACTTTATAGGGTTTGAAGCCCTATAAAATGATATCCTCTGATAAATTGACATATCCGTGTTTGTAATAACGTAAATCAACAATTGACAAATCTAGCCAACGGTTGTAACACACATGACCATATATTTTGTTTTTGATCAGATAACGATCCGAGTCCAACAGACATGTTACATTCCAGGGAACTTGAGTTATGTTTATTTCTCTTGGTTCCCTGGGCATGAACTGCAAACCTAGTTGAACTATATTTCCTGCTGCTGATAGACAAAGTACGATTACAATTGTTAGTGTCTTGTTATCCATTTTTAGAAAAATCATTTTTTTCTATTAGATTCCCATCGCTAGGTCAAAACCATAATATTTCTTTCCCTCAATTTTTCCGCGGGATTTGATGTATTCATAGTTGGAACACTTTTCGAATTCCTTTTTGATGACAGAGGTTGTGAAGGTCGTGATCATATTGTCCTCATTGTCGACAAGAGTGAGAATCATCGCATCACCATTTTTGGTTGGGATAGTCAGATGTTCGACAACTTTGTACCAGATGTCAGTGGGGACATCTCTCCATTGTTGAAAAGTGGTAGACTTTGTTACACGAGCGTTCAATTCATCATCGGTTGGAAATTGAGACATTGTTATACATTGAGAATCAGTTTCTATTAGATATACGTCGTCAAAATGGAAAACCTGGCAGAAGTGTGTCATTGGGAAAGTTGTGGGTGTGAGCAGGCAGGGATGTGAAGTTGGCAGATGGGGATAGGTAGGATGAGTTGTGTGGATATGGAAAAGTGGAAAATGTGGAAAAAGTTGGAAAATGGAAAAATTGTGAAAATGTGGAAATTTGAAAATGTGAAAAGTTGGAAATTGTGTTTTCAGTCAAAGTTCAGTCAAAGTTTTTCAGTTGGGATTTGGGGTTTGTGAGGTTCGGTTTTCAGTCAAAACTCAGTCAAAGTTTTTCAGTCAAATTTCAGTTGAGTTGAAACTCCCATTTTTACCCTACTGGAACGTCATCTCATGTGGATACATTTTAGTCTCAAAGATAGATGACAGTTCACTCAGGTCAACACATTACATCTCTCTCAATAATATTTATGCTCCGGCACCGAGTAACTGAATGAACACCTGTGTTTGGATGATCTAGGACCGATTAGGCCAATTTTATTTACAATTGTATACTGAGAGAGAGCATTCACTGCAAAGAGAGCAACAATAACTTCTGATGGAAAGAAATCAGTATAAAATTGTGGCTTAGACCATGTTACATAACAGTACACAATGTTACCAAAGATACTACTAAAAGTAAATGAGCTAGGGTCTGGCCAGCTAGTGAACTGACTTTCATAAACGGTAGAGGGGTAGCGCCACACGCCGAAATTACGCGTAGTTGAGGCCACCCCGCCACCGGCAGTGATGCTCTCTCTCGTGCATTGTCGTGTAGGAACGGAAAAGAGTGACAAAACAGATGCACTCCGGACCAGGTAATAGTGAGTTTAAGAAACCACACGTCAACGCCAACGCTATTGACATCATTTTGACGTCACATCGAATGAATCTGTTCTAGTTCTTCGGGGGTGACGTCATTTTGACGTAACCAGAGCCAACGCATGGTTTCTTTAACTCACTAATAACAAAAGACACCACACCTTCACTGACTTATTTACAATCAGTACAGCTATGGATACCGCGGCCCATGCCGCCGGAGGACAAAGTATGGGCGCAGCCTACGTCTGACACACCCTTTGACCAGTCAATCCTATGAATTTCTGTGAAGAAACTTTTTAAAAATCATTTCTCATTTTCCAGATATATCAGAATATCATAAGCTTTTATGAATTTGATATTTTGCAAAATTCGATAGTTCACGTATTTTTCCCTCATCAACAGTCACTCATCATGATAACATAATAGTTCATGCTGATTATTCCATCATTTTTACTTCAATAGACGGAGAATTTAACGAAAGTCTTAAAATGCCCAAAAAATATGGCATGTTTTTCTGATGATATTTTGATATTTCTTGAAAACGACAAGAGATTTTTCGAAACTTTTTTCACAGAATTTCTAAGAAATCACCAGGGAATAATATCAAGCTAATTTTTAAATGAAAATTGGGGATTCTAAAAATTGTGTTTTTTCTTGATATATCTCCATGATAATTTGCCACAAATCCTAAATTTTGTATGTCATCATTTAGGCAACATATTTTTGTGTATAAAAATGGCAATCTTGCCCATAAATGACCATTGGCATCTCAGTAGAATAGGAAACATCACTGTCTTTTTATTTTTTAACAAGACTGTACAATAAAACAGTCAACCCTAACCAAACAAGCATTCTTCACACCTATGCTAATTAGGCTTAATAGTGCCTGTTGGTGGGTGCAGTGAGCTGTGGGAGTGCCTGTTCCTGGTGAACAGCCTACATGGCTGGCTGCACAACAGATGAGGAAGGGTAATTAAGGGTAATTAGGGTTTGGAATAATACCTCGGTTTTGAGTAAAGAAGGCTTGACCTCATGATAAATCGGAAAGGTCGTCTCCAAATATTTTGCAAATTTTTGACCCCAACCGGGGTCTTCCTCAGGCGCTATGTAGAAGAGATCCCAGAGGTGAATGAGCTAGAACCTAATGATGGAAGATAGTTATAATGGAAGAAGCCCTGGATAAACAGGGAGCTAAGAGCCTTGGTTGAAAAGTATAAAGACAAAGGCCCCATTGTAGGTACAATGGGGCCTTTGTCCCTTTTTTATATTTATTGAATTTATTGAATCCCTTTCCGATTTATTGAATTGAAGAAAAGATGTTGCTGAAAATCTCACCTGCATTTTTTTTTCTGCATGAGCTTGTATTTCTGTCCATGTCCGTTACAGCTCCGAGTCCAAGCCAAGGACAACGGGAACCCAGCGAAGACTGCTGAGTGCCTTGTGTTCATTACTGTTCGGAGGAATTTCAATGATCCAGTGTTCTCTCCATCGGTCAGAACGGTTTCCCGAACTGTGCTTGAGAATGAACCAATTGATAAAGTCTTCTATACTCTAACAGCTACTGACAGAGACACTGCAGGGGTAAGCATACTTTGGTATAGGCCAGACATGTAGAACAGATAACAGATCATGCATGCTTGTTACCATTGACTACCAAAGGTTGTGACATCGCTCCACCCTCTGACTACGCTCGCACAAAGCTTCCAGGGGTAGTGGCGTCGTCTTTTGATGAAGCCAATACGCATGGAAATCCAGGACAGCTTGTTGCAAAACTCATTACAGACTTCAAACCGTGCAAGTCGCAGATAAACCTGTTCTGAGCTGAAATACAAATGTATAAAAAAAATCCTTCTTCTTTTTCAGACTCCAGAATCTACACTCACGTACTCAGTAGTTGGCGATGCAAGTGCGCTAAAGTATTTTGGAATCAAACCACAGCCAAATAATGCCGGTGGCATTTATGTCAAGACGTCACTCACCCCTGATTCCCCTAAAACACCTTACAATGTACGTTCTGACTCGTGGACAGTTTGTTTTCGATGGAGGATCTTGAATTTTAACCTGTCTGCTGCTGTTTTTCGAGGGGTGGGTTGGGATTATGCATGTACATGTAATGGGTTCGTAAGAACACCAAATTGGACTGAATCGGAGCATGAAGTCACCAGATTGGAATCAATTAAGATTCATTTTTAGCTCACCTCTGTGAGGTGAGCTTCTCTCATTGTATGTCGTCCGTCTTCCGTCGTCGTTAACAGGGGTGGGACGTTTCTAAACCGCTTGGGTTACAAACTTGAAATTTGGTGTATAGGTACCCTATGGTAAAAACTATCTCTGGACTGAAACTTAGCGCTGCTGCTTGCACACTCAGGCCTGTAGGGGGCGCTTTGTGAAAACCTTCTTTCGGCCGTATCTCCTGAACGTTGTTAGCTAGAACCACGAATCTTTTATGGTGGGTTCCTCTGATGAGACTTATGACATAAATCCCGGGTTTTTGATTTGACCTACTTTTCAAGGTCACAGAGGTCAAAGTTCAAAATTCACTGTTTGGTGGCACATTTCATGGCTATTTGACATAGAGTGTTGTGATTTGGTGTGAAGATATACCGGTACCTGGGCACCCTTCACAAATGCACCAAATTTCAACCAGATCGGACTTCAAATATGGCCGCCAGGAAGCCATCTTGAAAAATGGACTTTGACCAACATTTTATTAATAGGAGTTGGTAGAATGTTTTAACCTTGTGAAAATATGTATCTAGGTACCATATGGTAAATTTCAGTCAGATTCGACGTCAAATTTGGCCGCCAGGGAGCCATCTTGAAAAATGGACTTCGACCCACACCTCATAAATACGGTACCGTCTACTTATGTGCCAAATTTCAGTTCGATTGGACTTCAACATGGCTGCCAGGCGGCCATCTTGAAAAATTGGCTTTGGCCATATCTCATCAGTAGTATATGTTACAATGTTTCAATGTTGTCTAAACACCTACACAGGCAAAATGACGTACATACGGCGGACGTACAGCTACTTTTATATCCGCCGTATAGTACAATGGATCATCCTCTGGACGTCCGGTGTACGTATGGCTTACGTGCGGAAAAATATGTCCGCCGAGTATATGCCGTACGTATGGCATACGTATGGCATATATATGCCATATATACGCATATATACGTACGGAATATATACACCATATATCCCACGTACATATCGACGTACATACAAATTGAATCTAGCTACTTTTATATACGGTATATATACGCGACCAGGACTGGTGGACGTACGCCGTATATACGCCATACGTCCGCCAGATGTACGTCATTTTCCCTGTGTATGCAAGTATCCTGTACATTCCTGCTAAAATTTCAGTCCCAACGAACGTCACGTGTGGCCATCAGGTGGCCATCTTCAAAAAATAGAATTTTTGACATCTGTGACCTAGACAGGAAAGCAGTTTGTTCACAAATACCACTTGTATTCATTGTATTCAGAAACTGTACTCCTTCTGGGTGCCATCACCTGAGTTTATGTCATTGACTGATAATACTGATCAGATCAAGAAAATACTTTTTGGTGTGTTCACAGAGGTGAGCACAATGGCCCTGGCTATTTCATTAGCTCACCTGGGGTGAGCTATAGCCGTCGGTCAGCATCCGTCGTCGTCCGTTAGCAGGGCACGTTTCGTAACCGCTCGGGATATTGATCTGAAATTTGGTACATATATGCCCCTAGGTCAGATGACCTATGACACCAAGTTTCAGTCCGATTCGACTCTTAGCTTGGCCACCAGGTGGCGGAAACCAAAAACACGAAAAGTGCAATAACTCCTGAACTAATGACTGGATCACCTCCAAATTTTTATCATAGGTGTATCTAATGAGGGTACATTACATTTTTAACGGGTTTTTGATTTGACCTACTTTTCAAGGTCACAGAGGTCAAAGTTCAAAATTTTGCCTTTTGATGGCGCATTTCGTAATGGCGGGTGCTGTTGACCTGAAACTTGGTACATATATACCCATATGTCAGATGACCTATGACGTCAAGTTTCGGTCTGATTATTGTCCCCACCAGCGCCACCTGTGGGGACAATATTGTAATCACTAGGATACTAGCAAAATATTTTTCTTCCTCTTCTTCTTCCCTCGAGCAGTTTCCTCTGTTTCCAAGAAAACGGCTCACTAAGTTCAAAATCGACCACTGCTATCCGAAAGAGTATTGTCCTATTCAGGTCTGAAAAGTTTCACATCTTCAAAAAACTTACCCTTTCGATGACTTTGATGGCATTTTTTGTTCAAAATCTACGCGTTCGCCGTACTGACAAACGCACGCCTCCCTCCGTTTTGTAAAATCTAAACAAATGCACGTGTTTGGGACGGTGGAATGATGGAACAGCCCACCTCATCACGCAATGCGGATGTAGTCATACGCGATCATTATAGGTCTACAAATATGTCTGCCTTTAGCATGAGTGGTGATAGGCCTATTACCGATGAATAATCCGCTGGGGCCATTACACTTTTATTGGAAAGTCTGGAGAGCTTTGTTCTTAGGCCTAATAATCTTCGACGACGACAACGGAAGAAAAGGTGGCGATGCGCGGAATGATCTCTGTTTGATGCGTAGACTGGTTCACGTGCTGTCAAACTTTAGGACAGGTAGCGCCAGGCCATTCGGCCTCTGATTGGTCGAAGGCGATTATATCCGCGGTGGAAAATGGGAATAATACCTACTCTTCATTCCAAATCCCCTTGGCGCGAGGTTTTCGGCCGATATCTCCGCATTAGCTGGGTCAAATTCAACATACCATACATCAATAAACTTATCTTTCTTGCCGGTATCTTTCTGCTATCTTCATTTTTTGCGTAAGGCCTGCATAACGGATCTCTTTCTCAAAACCCATTTCATTTCGCGATGCTGTTCAGTGCAGTTTACACGTGCGCGATGCATTGCGTCATTTCAAAATGGCCGCCATTTCGGCCGTCAGCACAAACGGTGATTTGTGAAACAACTTTTTTCTGTCACGTTTTTCGGGAAATTGACTGTGGTGATGGCTGTACCGCCAAGAAAGATTAGTCAACTGACGTATGTTTCATCAAAATCGGCCCAGCCGTTGCGGAGCTATCGTTGATAAACCTCGCGCCAAGGGGATTTGGAATGGAGAGTAGCCGTGTATTGGCCGTGGTCAGTCAGTGTCAGTGGTCAGTCAGTGTCAGTGAAGTCTGTCTAGGCCTATCGAAAGTCACGAAGTAGGCCCTGGCCTGTGGCCTGTAGGCCCCTATCTGTGTACCGGTACGTATATAGAGGCCTAAACGATCAATAGGCCAAGGTTTATTATCAAAGTTCATGAAGTTGGGCTTGCAATGATCAGGGCTGGATGTGTGCTATCGTCAGCTGATCGTGATTGTCCGAAAATAGAAATCACGTGCATGGATCAATACACTAGAAATCGATTGTCGGATGTGTGATAACACGATTCACTGATCATGCTGATTATTCGAAGCAAGCCGCAGCAGGCCCACGCCGCACGGCCAGACGGCAGGATGTCTACTCTGAATGTACTGAGGCCTACAATATCAGAGAAAATGGTCATCGAAGTACATGAAGTACGTGGTCATCCATTCATATCATGCACATTGACATTCACATATCATGATGAGACCATTGACATGATTGATGATGTCCATCCATCGTCCATGACTGTCGTCCATGTCAGCATGGTCAGCAGCTGGTCATGGCTGCTGGGCTGCAACTTCATGAACTTGCAAGATGGGCATGATGGGCCAGGACTGAGATCAGCCTACGCCTCTGGTTGACAGAATTTACTACATTGCTCTCCTGCTTTCATTTTCCTTGAACAAATAAAAAAATACTTGCACACTGTCACTGTCACAGCTTAGGCCTAATAAACTCCAGACTGCCCAGAAAGGCTTAAAGCTGTATTTACACATGCCGATTTATGTCGTAGGTACGATTGTGTCGGTCGACAGAGACGTTCGACAAAAATACACCGTGTATAGGCCACTAGGCCTAGATTTCCGAGACGATTTTGGTGTCGGTGCGTCATCGCATGCAGAAGTTGGGTGTTCTATTTTCACCCGACATGGCTGCTTCTCACCACGTTGTCTACCTAATGACACACGAGGTCCTAAGGGACGCATGAATAAATCGTCCCGTGTAAGCAGATTAGCCGATCCCGACAAATCGGTACGACAATTCTGATACAACTCTGTCATACCGGTACAACAAAATCAGCTCGTGTAGGTGCAGACATTTGGGACAGGGTCTACAGGTAACTTGATTCCATCTTTCTTGGTGGGGACAATCAAATTTGCTGTAAAGCAAATTTCAAAATTCTAGTTCGATTCTTGGGTTGGCCACCATGTGGCCAAAACCAAAGCTCAAAGTCTAGTAACTCATGAACTGTTCACTGGATTGTCTCCAAATTTTTATCACAGGTGCATCTAATGACGATACATGACATATGTAAAGGTTTTTGATCTGACCTACTTTGTAGGGTCACAGAGGTCAAGTTTAAAATTTTGCCATTTTGGTACATATGACTGTCATACGTAATTCTCAAGACAGAATGTTTTGACCTTGAAATTTTGACCATAATCGTATGACCCTGGAACTCAAGGCCCCTGGAACACTTCGATTTAACATTTGTCATTTGGTTTTCTGGTACGTTCACCCAGGTGAGCACATGGTCCATGGACCATTTCATTCTTTTTAAATGCAAAAATCATGAATTATAATGACTTAGAAATAAAATGGAAATTTACACTTTGCATTTTGTTATAAATCTACCATCTGAAACACACATGCTGTGGCGCAATGTCGAATGACAGCAAGCACTGTAGCGCCATGGCTGTGTCGAGGCAGATATTAAGGGAGTTAGCTGCTGACATGGCCTATCCTTTCAACAGCCAGAATCGGAGTTCATTCATTAAAAAAAATCAATTATCTCCTGGATAATATGCAATATCTGTTCATTATATTCAATAAACGAAAAAAACTTGTGGTTAAACTTCATACCAAACCAAAGCCTACTCCGATTCGGTGCAACAGCATTCTGATTCGGTCCAATTCGGTGTCTTACTAATAAGTGACCGATTATGCATGTAGGCCTATCACACAAAATCTGTGAAGACATCTCTAAACGACTTCCTTCATTCCCTTTGTTTATTTTCAGCTGCTAGTCCAAGCAGTCGATAATGGTTCCCCAGCGCGTACCAGCAATCCTAATGCCAAAGTGACTGTCAATGTGTGTTACAACCTGAATAAACCTGAATTCGCTAATCCTCCAGCACGATTGAATGCCATTGCAGCGACAACTACACCTAGTACCACACCACTGGCAACATTGCGGGCTACGGATAAGGATCTACAGGTGAGTGATTTTTCCACAGGTCTCACTTCTCTTTTGTTCTAATCTTCATGAATGTCTTTTTCTGTTTTTGAGTCAGGAATAGCAAAGCAAAATTTTCAAAATAGGTTTGAAGTTTCCTGCATAGTTGTTTCACTCATGTCACAATGGTCACGTGACTGCAAGAATTGGCCAAGTTGGTCAAATAGCTGGCGACGATGTCAAAACTGTCACGTCATCGCATTTTGACATCTCGATCTGTGTGTTGATGCTCTGTTCATGCCATAGTGTCCCTTGACATTTTGATGGCCAGTAAAGCCGGCCATACACGATCAATATTGTTGCACAATATGGGGCCAAAATAGGGGCATGTGCTTCTGGCACTGATGGGTGGAGGAAAGATTGGCAATAAATCACCCATTTTGGTCCTCATATTGTGCAATAATATTGAACATGTATGGGCGGCTTATGGCGGCATCGTATGGTCATGGAAATATGACGTCATGTGAAGAACGTCTATTGATGCATGTAATCAATAACTCTTGATGAACAGAAAGGATTCCAAAAGGCAAGGTGAAAGATGGAACAATGCTGTTTCTATCATACGAATGATTTCTCTTATGTTTGTATTGAAACTTTACATCTTTTCTTTTCAGTGTTACAACACTCTGGAATATTCAATTGATGGGTACGATAAAGCTCAAAATTTATTCGCCATTGGTAAAACAACTGGTGTAATCACATTGAAGGCGAGCGTCAACCTGGAACCAACCACTCACTATAAGGTACCGGTATAGGGGAGACCGGGGCATTCACATTGAGCCACCCTAAATAATTTTTTAACACATGCAGGATAATAACTTTTCACCTTTTTACTGAAGAGACCTCGGTTGGTAAGCTACCTTGCCAGAATACCACATGAAAATTCTGTGGTACCAGTTTTGATCGATCACAATTCAAATAATTGAGGCCTAAAAAGTGAGTTTATCATTTTTTTGGTATTCAGAAAGCTGTTAAGTATCTAGAGGAGCTGTAGGTCCAAGTGATTGATGTTTAAAAGCAACATGGAACTGTCCTCTTGTGTGGAAACTGTCAGTGATGTGGATTCATGCATGAAGCTAGCAAGGCCAAATTTGTAATAAAATACGTGCCGGGGCAGTTTGAGCCAGCCATTCCGGGGCACATTGAACTTGGCAATACACTAGTGGTTAAATTGAAATTGTGTTTAGATCAGTGGCCTATGACCAAAAGACTGTTTACAGGAGGAGCTGATTCCAGTTTATTCCAATGTAGTCTATGACAGCCAACTTCGTGGTAGTGGAGGATTTTGGTTGGAGGGTAGGGGCATTAAATGTTAATTTCAGTGCTCAGTTGCCATGGTTACTACCAGTTCAAAATTTGGAGCTAGTAGGTCTTGTTAAAAATCAACCTTAGTTTTCATATTGTTCATTCAGTAAAGTATGGTTTTAAATAAGTTTTTGTGCCTAATTATTGTATTTCATTGAGTGGCTCAATGTGCCCCACTGCATGGTTCAAACTACCCCGGTAACGGGGCAGGTTGAGCCAGGAAAATTCGTTCTTTTCACTTGCCCGTTTCATTGCTTTATTATTACAAAAGCCCAAAACATTCAATGGTAATAGTTAGCTAACAAACCAAACTGGATGATGGATGTGTTAGGATGGCTCAATCAACACAAGCAAAAAGTCCAGGGGCCAAAATTAAAGCCGTACAATCACGAGAGCTACCGCAGCCCTCGATTCACATTTTAGTTCGAACAGAAATGTGAGAATGTTCCTTAACAAAAGTTAGATGACAAAAACAATTGTTGTGGTCAGAGTCGATCATCAATCAGATTATTTCACATGGAAGCATGCCACTTTCACGTGACTTTTTCAACGAGTGTTCGAACCAAAATGTGAATCGACGGCTACGATAGCTCTCGTGATTGTATGGCTTTAAAAAAAGTGTCTGGAAGGAGTGTAGAATCCCCCGTCGGAAGTGGGGCATTAATACATAAAAATGAAAAAGTAGTTCCGATAGTTTTAAATAACACGCTGGTCGGTCGGGTGGTTTACCGGTTTGAGTGGTCGGCTGGTCTCCTGGTCGTTTGGTCGGGAGGTCGATTGGTCGGGTGGTCGACTGGTCGGGTGGTCGACTGGTCGGGTGGTCGATTGGTCGGGTGGTCGATTGGTCGGGTGGTCGATTGGTCGACTGGTCGGGTGGTCGACTGGTCG
>NMRB01000348.1:239932-250304 GCA_002633025.1 Notospermus geniculatus | reverse complement strand
AAAAAGGCACTACCAGCTTTTTGGACTCCTTGTGCTCTTAAAGCCAGTTTCCCCGAAATGAAAAAAATTGATTTGGACTTAGTCACTTTTTGCAAGGCGTATTGGTATTTGCATTGGTGAACTAAGGTATATTTTTTTCCCGAATTCACCATTTTCTTTAATTTTCAGAAGGCTTCTTTGTGCGTACTGATTACGTCTGGGAGCTACCCGGTAGGGCCTACATGTACCCCCCCCCCCCCCACAACTTAGACATCTTCCAAGTCTTCTTTATCCACTGGCAGCCATGAATAACCACACCCAATTCAAGGGGGAGAGCTAATTCTTGGATGTCATTGTTTGAAAGATGGAGGTGATAGAACCTTAAAAGGTAGGCCTACTGAGAAAGGCACCCAGAATAGAACAGAAAAGGCCTAAAAAAGAGCGGGAAAATGCAAACTTACAAATCCCTTCAATGTCGGACCAACTGGGATTATCAATGGGAAATGGACAGAAATCTGCAATAAATGAAACATGATTCCCTATTCCGCCACCTCGTGCAGTTTTCTGACAAGTGTGCCTTTTTTACCTACCCAGTGTTTTTATGTGCCTTTTTTACCGGTGCCTTTTTTACCAGAGCCCTTTTTTACCGTGCTTTTTACCGGTGCCTTTTTTACCAGTGCCTTTTTTACGTGGATTCCACCCTCCCGGCCACCCCTATGCAGCTGAACGGACCAGATGCTGTTGATTGCATGCACTCCTCGTATTTGTCAATGGGCAAGGAATACGTGTGTGTAGTCATTTGTCTGCCCTCCACTCCCTACCCTGCATGTGTCCCTGCATGTATCCTTCACCAGGAAGACATTCCAGGACGATGGGAACCCCAAGAACCTGACTGCTGTGCCACAGAGTCATACCCCTCATTGCCCTTTCTTCATTCAATTTCTATTTTCTGATGTAGGGACATCAAATTGCTGTCAAGCAAATTTCACAGTTCTAGTTGTGAAGTGCCTTGACACTTAAATGTAAAAGGCACTATAAGCCCACACATTATTACTATTATTAGGGTCACTCTTTGACGATTCATATCCATTTCATGTTTTCATCTCATGAAATTCTCTTCCCAGATTCGAGCTGTAGTGAAGGATAATGGCATCCCACCCAAGAGTTCCGTCACCATCATTGAGGTACCGATTAACAGAAACCTCAACGCTCCACGATTTGATAATACAAATCTTAGGAAGTCTGCCTTTGTTTATGAAGATGAACAGCCAGGTTTCGTGATAACCAAAGTGACAGCCACAGACAGTGATACGGTTAGTTTCGCGGGTTCCTCGTTAAGAGTAAATTTTTGTACCCGTTGTATATGGTATTGTACCTCCTAATATCCACAGGCTATGTGAGTTCAGATGCAGAATAACACAACAAGGAAATATCATTTGGATTTGCAATCAGATTCAGACCAAGATAACCAAACTCTGGATGGACAATCTGGATACCTTGTTGTGCACTCTTCTCGCAGTGTTTTCGCTCTCTGCTCCGCTCACTAAACACTGCTTCGAATAGCCGGTATTCTGCCGATTGACCGCCAGATGGCACTATTTCTGTCCAACCAATCAGCGCCCGCCATCAGGCTGCAACTGAGCAAAATCCAAAACAGTTTCTTCGGCGCGCCAGTGGGAACAGTAGTGGTGGCATCTGGCAGTAAATCGGCAGAATACCGGCTATTCGAAGCAGTGTTTTGGGAGCGGAGCACAGCGAACGAAAACACTGTGAGAGGAGAACCTTGTTAAGCTCATACCNGGGGGGGTGTAGGTGCCAGTTGAATCTCGGTGTTGGAAGTTGAATGCTTGTCAAGACTGGGTGACAACAGCGCATGTGCCTAGGGTTTGCAGTAAGAATATTTTAAGAATTTCCGAATGCACTTATTTTGAAATATTATCGTTGAGTATTCTGCTATTTGTATTTCAGGGTCAATGGGGTATACTCTCTTACTCCATCGTTGGAAACACAGAGGCCCAAAAATACTTCGCCATAAAAAACAATGGAGACGTGTCTGTTAGGACCAGCTTGTTTGTGGACCCAGCGCTACGAGAAACACACACAGTATGTAAACCTACCGTTCTCCAAAACGCAAGTTTTTCTCAGTATGAAAGGCATTTCTGCATGCCATAATGCTGTACCTGTGACGAAACAAGTATGTCTCCATTTAATGATCAGTCTGATTTCTTCCTGATATGAAGTCTTATGATGTTTCTTCACTTTCAGGTTCAAATTCGAGCAACTGACGGTGGCATTCCTGCCCGAAGCACAGGATCTTCTGGCAACCCAGATGCAACTCTGACCATCACAGTTCGCAGAAATAAGCACACACCATTTTTCAAATCTGAGACGAAACCATTGTCTGGAGGCACAAAAGGTGGCCAGCTTGTTTATACTGTGAAAGCTACAGATGCAGATACCGATGTAAGCGAATGGTCTTATTGATTCTTAGTGATCTCAACTCATTTTCATGAGCTAATGCACTTGGGATTCATTCTGAAATCTCATTACAAATACAGTACTCTCCACAATTGACCTACGTGCATGGGGCTAAGTACAGTAATACACCGCCTGTACATTTCATGTACATTTGAGGCCGAACCGCCACGCAATATCTACCCGAAGGAAATAATCAATTTTAATGAAATTGCACACAGCTCTAGGGAGGACACTAAACTTTTGTTAGAGAGGTTAAAAAAATTCTAATGTTTGTGTCTCGAGAAATCTCGCGAGACGTGAAAGACGCGAAATTTGCCTCTGCCGTCACTTGAAGTCGCGCGAAAAAATAGGCCTCTGTATCAATGCGCCCAGAATAGCCAGATTCGTGCAAATCGATGAAATGACATATACATCCTAATATCTGCCCCTAATACACTTGCAAATGACACTCACTTCATTAATTATATCAACGGCGCCCTCACAATCCACCCCAAACCATAGACACGGCGATTTTATTAAGATAATAAGCAAGAAGTCAATCTCCAGAATTCACGAATTTTCGACCCCAACCGGGGTCTTTTTCAAGTGGAACTTTACAATCTGAAACTCTAGAAAAGACTGAGCTGAGACCCAAATGTAGAACTAACACCTGTGCAGACAGGATGAGTGAGCAATTAAGGAAAGAATAGTGTCCAAGCACCACAAATGGTTGCTGGACCTAATTAAGAGAGTGGATGTAATTAAGGAAAGAAAAGTGTCCAAGCCCCACGGATGGTTGCTGGACCTAATAAAGGGAGTGGATGTAATTAAAGAGAAACTGATTTAGCTGAAAGAAGAGGGTTTAATAAATATGACATGTGTAATACATAACAAACACAAAGCGAAAAGATGCACGAAGGTCAACACAAAGTAAAAGGATATAAAAGGAAGTCAACTTCCAGATTTGTAGGAAAAAACCAGAAAGGATAATGCAAATCACTGAGCAATGAGAAGAATAGGGCGGTCGGGCGTCCGGGCGGTCGCTTTTCTCTTGTCCGCCTGATAACTTAAAAACGACTTGAGATTTTCTTTTGAAATTTTTGGGACATGTTGCTTGTAAGTATACGTTGTTGCCTTTCGATATTCAGCATCATTCGATTCAAGGTTTGGCCAATAGGGGGCTAAATGTGAAAACACAAAAAGTGCTATTTCTCCAGAACGAATGGACGGATCATCACCAAATTTTTATCATAGGTATATCTAATGACGATACATAACATAATACCCGGGTTTTTGATTTGACCTACTTTTCAAGGTCACAGAGGTCAAAGTTCAGCAAAAGTTACGAACTTGGCACGTGTCGTCGTTTTCTCACCTAGCCACTTCATACCTTGCATAAATGTGTACTACGTAGAGGGATACCTTCTGAAATACGAAGTTTCGGGCCGATCGGACATCCAATATGGCCGCCAGGCAGCGTTACCCGAAAATCATCGAAGTGTTATAACGTGAGATTTTCTTGTGAAATTTTGTGGACATGTTGCTTGTGAGTAGACATTGTTTCCTTTCGATATTCAGCGTCATTCGATTCAAGGCTTGGCCAATAGGGGGCTAAATGTGAAAACAGGAAAACAGCTATTTCTCCTGAACAAATGGATGGATCGTCACCAAATTTTTATCATAGGTATATCTAATGACGATACATAACATAATACCCGGGTTTTTGATTTGACCTACTTTTGAAGGTCACCGAGGTCAGAGTTGTACAAAAGTAACGAACCTGCCACAGTTCGCCATTATTTCACTGAGCAACTTCTTATCTTGCATAAATGTAGGTAAGAGGGGTACCTTCAAAAATACTGAGTTTCGGCACAATTGGACTACTAGTATGGCCGCCAGGTGGCGTAACCTGAAAAACATCTAAGTGCTATAACTCAGGGATGCCTTGACCCACACTGCTCAAACATGATATGTACCTCCTTCTAGATGACCTTTATGTACACGTCAACTTTCGGATTGATTTGACTTCCATTATGGCCACCAGGTGGCATAACCCGAAAATCATCGAAGTGCTATAACTCTGGAATGACTTGAGCTACACTGCTAAGATTCGATTGGCTCCCTCTACATAATTTACATGTGCATGTAAAGTTTGAGCCTGATCGGACATCCAAACTGGCCACCAGGTGGCGCAACCCAAAAATCATCAAAGTGCTATAACTCAGGAACGACTTGACCAAGAGTGCTCAAATGTGCTATATGGCTCCCTCTCGATGACATTTATGTGCATGTGAAGTTTTGGCCTGATTGGACATCAAATATGGCCACCAGGTGGCATAACCTAAAAAATAACTCGGGAATGACTTGACCCAGATTGCTCATAACTGATATGTACCTTCATCTGTCACAAAAGTATTACATGTATGTCCAACCAGGTGAGCATATAGTCCATGGACCATTTCATTTTATTCACTAGTCCACTTCGAAAACCTGGTTATTTGCCACGCTTAGCGTGCGTCTTGTTTCAGTTGATTTTTAAAGATTCTTGTTGGGGGTTAAATTCATTCTAGGCCTTAATTAGGCCTACTTAAGGATTTAATCAGCTCTTAATTAAGGATTTCTTTCTATTAATTCTTTAAATTATCTTTGAGTGGTTTAATTTCTTACAGGCTTATATTGTAAGGCCTGAAATGGATTTTTTTATCAATTTTTTCAATGCTTTCCCAGCTTCCCATGGAGGGTGAATTGCCACTCTTTGGAAGGGGCTACATATGGCCTAAAGAAGAGAGAAAATATCTTTTTTCTTAAGTCTTTCATTCATGCATCTCATACAGTTCAAAACATATGACAATATCAAGAAGTTAAAGCACACAAAGTCTACTCCACTATTTGATAGGGGTGCAATTACGACTCAATTACCATAATGCAAATTGGGAAATGGCAGAACGGGAAAAGGCGATATGGGAATAAGGCGATATGGGAAAAGCCGAAATGGGAATCAGGCGAAATGGGAAAAGGCGAAACAGTAAAAGGCGAAATGGGAATAAGGCGATTTGGGAATAAGGCAAAATAAGAAAAAGAAGGCAATATGGGAATAAGGCAAAATGGGAAAAGGCGATATGGGAATAAACCATCTGTGTACATGCAGCCTCATGCACGTACCGTTGTCATATCTTCAACGGGTGTTCCATGACGCCTTGGAAGGCACGAGGTGAAGACCAAATGTCATTTGCGCGGAAAAGACAGGTGACGTGCCCCTACCATACAGAATGATGTGGAGCATACATTCCGCATGACGTAAGTGGATGGTATGCGGATAAAGGTAGGCCAGTTGTGGTCTTTGTCTCGATAATCTCTATCGCACTGAAACTTCAGGGAGATGTAGGGATACATTAAACTATTAACCCTTTCGGACCTAACAATAAGTAAAAAGGGTCCATTTTGTAACATGACTTTCTGATGTCGCTACAACGCGCCTAGCTCCCAAAATATGCAACCAAAACTGGTGACAAGACACTCATTCTGGAGGCAACTTAATGGGCGACGACCTCGGTTTGCTTCTTCCAAAATGTTGGTGAGAGAAACAGACCAGAGCCGAAGATGCAAGTTGTGAGGAAATACTCGCATTCGGCCTACGTTTTCGTCAGGGTGCCAATCTTTAAACGTCTATTGCGCGATAACCGTTGCTCCTACGCGTCTGAAAATTGGTCAAAATGAAGCTACTTTTTTCTACTCTTTCTTTTGGCGCTAGTCGCGCACTGGTGTATTATAAAAGTTGGCCATTTTTTCGTGTTTTAGCCTTTTCTTTGTGGCTTATTCATGCAGAGCGATAACGCAATCATCATGATTTATTTAATGCATATAAAAGTTCATTCATCCCTGGACATATTATTATCTTAAATTCTAATATGGTCCAACGGTAACACAGTAAAATTTTGAATTAAAAATTTGAACCAAAAACACAACTTTCCTGAATTACATGACAGGTTCATGACGGATTGACAATCTGAAAAGTGCATCTAGTGGGCATCATTACAAGCTACAATAATCCGCAGGTTAAATTAGTAAAGAATAAACAACACTGAAATTAAATCAAATTTAAATTTTTTAAACACACTTCAAAAAATTTAAATTTGATATAATTTCAGTGTAGTTTACTCTATTCTCATTTAACCAGCGGATTATTGTTGCTTGTGATGATGCCCACTGGATGTACATTTCAGATTGTTAATCCGTTATAAACCTGGCATGTAATTCAGGAAAATTGTGTTTTTGGTTCAAATTTTTAATTCAAAATTTAACTGTGTTACTGTTGGATTATATTAGAACTGAAGACAACAATTTGTCCGGGAATGAATGAACTTTTATATGCACTAAATAAACCAGGATGATTGCGTTAGCACTCTGCATGAATAAGCCGCAAAGAACAGGCTAAAACACGAAAGAATGCCCAACTTTTATAATACACCTGTGCGTCGTCGTAGTTGCTTCCGTTCCGGAGATGGCCATTTTGTCACAACAAGCCAGATTTGCACTTTGGAGTCTGTCAATCTAGACCCCGGGAGAAACATTAAAACGCAATTTTAGCCAGGTTTCTTCGAACGCAGCAAAAACGCGTATTAAGGGGGGGGGGTAGTCTCGCGTTAAAAAATATGCAAAGCAGACATCAATCGGTCCACTGGTTACGATTCTAGGTCAATTTGAATGTGCGAGAGTGTGTGGTACAGGCATATCTCGACCAAAGTCGAGACTCGGCGCGAAGGGGTTAACATGCCATCTTCTCTCTCAGAAACCCTTCAACACTGTCAAGTACAGAATGACTGGAACGACCAAAGGCCAGGAATATTTCTCCATTGGACAGACAAATGGACAGATTACTACAAGGAAAGGCTTGAAGGACTTGAATCAGCCATCAGTCAGGGTAAGTTATTAAACCGGAATGTCTGGAGAAACCTGTAGTGCACTGTCAGAGAGATTGCCCTCTAACATAAAGACCAGGTTTGACTGCAGATCGAACCCAGAACCAGAACATCAGAGATGTCAGGCACCGATGTTTCCACCGGCATGGAGAAAACGCGGAATTCCAGGGAAATCCGCCAAGAATCCGTAACTGTAATTATAGCTTTTAACAATGGAATAAACTATACACTGGCCTTAACACATGTAGCATATAATAATAATGAAATAACAAGGCCAAGCAAAGCAGTTGGAATGCAGCCACAGCGGGATTTTTTCTGTAGCCCAACCACCTTGCTACCTCGTATCTAAGCTAGTGCCAATATAATAAGAGATGAGGGGAGGGGACGGGAGGGGATGATCCACGTGACAAGTTTCACACCAATTAATAGTACTGTATAAACTGCAGACCACCAAATTATGTCCAGCGGAATTCCGTGGAATTCCGCGTTTTCTCCATGCCGTGTTTCCACTGCATCACTGTGACAGATTGGCCTTGGAATATCCTTGACAGAGCTGTCTCCAACTGCTCTTTTAAGCAATTGCGCTACATTTTCTTCGTTGTCTTTCCATCAAGGTTCAAGTTGAAGCATCAGACAATGGGACACCAAGCAAGAAGTATGTTGGAGACATCACCTTCATCTTGGATCAGAATCTGCAGAGGCCAAGGTGGACCAACCCTGTTGGACCACATTTCGCTGCAACCGCAGACAGGATTCCAGAAACTACACCTTTCACGCAGATTATCTATACAGTTGCTGCCAAGGATGATGACTTACATGTAAGTATTGAAGGACAATTTGTACATGTAGTTTATTCCAGCAGTACGTTTTTCTTGACAAACTTTCGATGCTGCTGTGTAGCAAGGGATGTAATCTGTCTAATGTTTTGGCATAAGAATAGGATCAAAGTGACTGACACAGCTAGAATCCTAACAAGACGCATTACACACTTGTCCTTGTTTTCAGTCTCCGTACAATAAAGTGTCATACGAACTGGTTGGAGATCCAGTTGCCGTCAACTTCTTCAAAGTGGATCCAACAAATGGACAGATCACAACGAAAACCTCACTCCTGCTTGATACAGGAGCTAGCACTAAATACGAGGTAAGTAGCACGACACACTGTGAATGAAAACAAAGACAAGTTTGTGTCAGTTCACAGGGGTGGATCCCGGATACAAGGGGCCCCCAGAAAAATTTCAAAAATGGGATGCTAAATGCGTTTTCCAGGGCCTGGTTGCACAAAAGCATAGATCTACTAGGCGTAGTTTCATTCAATGTTGGTTACCAAACTGGGCCCGGTTGCACAAAGGCATACTAGGCGTAGTATCATTCTATCACCTAGTTGGGTTCTAACTTTGTATGCGTTTGTATAAGAAGTTAGAAGCCAACTAGGAGATAGAATGATACTACGCCTAGTATGCTTTTGTGCAACCGGGCCCGCTACCAAGTTGGTACGGTTGCACAAAACTATACTATGTCTGGTATCATTCTAAACAACATACTATATCTGGTGGGGGTCAGGAGTACTACTATTAAAAAGTTGGTACGGTTGCACAAAACTATACTATGTCTGGTATCATTCTAAACAACATATGGTGGGGGTCAGGAGTACTACTATTAAAAAGTTTTGCCATCTATGTTACTGAGTTCTTTCCTGGCTTGAATACATTGTCATATCACATGCAATGTAATGGAGTTGGTATGGTTGCACAAAACTATTCTATGTGTGGTATCATTCTAAACAATATACTTGGAGGTCAGTGTTATTCCAAGGCTTATGACAACAATATAATGAATTGGCACACCCAGTGCACACTGTCCTGTCAGGTGGAAGTCATTCAACTTGGTCTGCAAGTAAATAGTAATTTACTATCCCACAAAGTATGTTACCACGTAGTTGAGTGCTTAGCATGCTTTTGTGCAACACTCCTAAAAGGCCCAACGAACTAGAATGCAACTAGGCATTTGGAATGCTACTATCTCCTAGTTGGCTTCTAACTTAGTATCGGTATGCGTTCGTGCAACCGGGCCCTGGCATCTGAGGCAGAAGAACCGTCAATCTGCCACCGGCTGTGCCCCTCCTCAAATCTGCCACTGGTTCAGGCGAGGGATGACGGACCCAACCTTGAAGGTCACCACAAAGAAGAAAAGTTTCTATCAGTCGAACTTCCGATAGGATATTTTTCTTGCCAATACCATAAATTAGTGTAGAGATGGGTACAAGGACATGCTTGTTTATTTCAGCTAAGACTGCGAGCGAAGGATGGTGCTCCAACCCCTCTGTATGCAGCAAAAGATGCAGTCATTACTGTTGATGTCTACCGTAACCAGAAAACGGTTAGCTGCATATAGACACCTCGATTTGTAATACAAGTCTGTGTAATTATTGCAATGGGATTCCAATGAACGATTTTAAGAATCTTAATTAGGGTTATAAAGCTACTGAATTGAAATGTCCATCACATGATTTCAGACACCTCAGACATCAGACTGATCAAAAATCCATGTTGGATCTGGTCACGTAATTGGTAGTCAAAATCGGTCTGGCTCATGGACTAATAATTGAAAGGGCGGACGACGCACCCCAGCTAACCGGATCTATTTTGGGTTCAATAAAGAGCATGAGGCCTACATGTTGGCAGAGTTGGCCTAGTATGGGGGGTCATGCACTCAGGGGCGTTGGTCAGTGGAACAAAAATGGCGGAAGGGTTAGTAACGTTGTGAGAATGGCATGTAAATTGGATTTTATCTGCCCTTTTGGCGTTTACAAAGTGATTCACGATACGCGGGTAAGTTGGAATTATGGTATCCGTTTTGACATGTCATGGTTATTTTTTGTGTTTTTCTGTTGGGAAGTGTTGAGGTCTACTTTTCGCTGGTGCTATAGTCGTCAATAGCTGCATGTAGTTGGATCCACATGTACCGGTACACTGTATAGGCCTAGGAGGCAGGCCATGAAGTCTAAGGAGAGCTGTT
>NMRB01000348.1:222079-239231 GCA_002633025.1 Notospermus geniculatus | reverse complement strand
TGTATGTAAGTGATAGTAATAGTACTACGAATTGCCTGAAGATGGCATTTCAGTCAACAGTTTGAAAAAATGACAAATTTCACCCAAATTTCGCACTATTTGTACACGGATGACCCCAAGAATCAATAGGGTTCTGTGTAATGTGCATATCTATAATTCCTGAAAGTTTTACCGCGATACATGGCGTTTTTTGTTAGTTATCGTGGTGAAACCGCAGATTGGATGGAGAGATCCAGAGAGAGAGAGAAATTCAGTAAAAACAAGGAAGACCGCCCCATTGATGGGGCGGTCTTAACTAGCCTGCATAAAACCAGCAAAACTGAATAGACGAAGAAACTATCGATCTCCAATCTGTGTTAATTTCATACTTCGGCATCGATGGTATTCCAAGTTTTTGTACGCAGTTTGAACAGCAGTAGGTAACGATTCTCGCAGCCATAACCTGGTTCCTTGGACGTCGACGTGGCACTGATTGACGATTCTAGCAGTCAGCGCCACCGTCGGAGCCCATGGAACCAGGTTAGACAATGGATAAAGGGAAGGAGATTTCTTGAAAATGGGGCTGTGTTTCGGGGGGTGATTTTCAATCCCTCAGACATGCGTGCATAAAACCACGCTTCGCATGTGGATTCTTCTATGTTATAACAACCCGAATGACCTAAGCAAAAGTTTCAAAATACTATTCCATGTACGCACTTGGAAGAACGCCTGTTTTCGAAAACACACGGTTTACCTTTCAATCGATAACTCGGCCAAAACTGAACCGATTTCGATGAAATTTTCGGCAACTTTCGTAGAGAAACATCCATCAACATGTAAACATCACGCCACCTTCAAACGTCTGACTAATCGTGCGTAATTAGTGATTGTTTTATAGCGTCTGCTACGGCTACGTCACTGCCTCGCTTTCGTTCAGTGATTTAGCAGTTTGTACCGGTACCGCCAAATACCGCGGCTGACACGTCGTGGCGCTGTTCATACCTTTGCGGGTCGACTGAGATCGTGGCTATGAGATGCACACCGATAACACTGAGCAGCATGCATCTGTGCATAGGAATCGGCCTACTATCAGGAGATGGCCAACGAACCGGATTTTGCGAGAGGATACGTAAGTCCCCTAGTCCACAAGGCCTGCTCAACACCTAGAAAGTACTCAGAATTTGTGCCTGGTGTGTGTGCAAATCAATACAGCCATGAAAATTCTCCAAAATACGATATAATCCACTTCTGAGGCTCTCAAACTGCTTCAGCTTCCACCAAATTGTTCACTTACCACGAAATACCACAGCGCCATCTTGGATAACGGAAAGGGTTTTCCCCGAACAAATATAGCTCGTGACGTCATAACACTGGTACCCCATGCCTGTCTTTGAATAGCGGAGCGGCAAAGACGGGAACCAGTCTACGACAAGACTAGCATAAGCGAACTACTAGGTTATTCCCCAGAACTGATAATAAACCTTGTTGTTTGCTTTATAAGTCAACCTGGAGCAAAATAACGAGGCCACATATCTCATACTATGGCAAACGCGCATGTCGCCAGATGACCCCATAAAAATGGCTTTGTAATTTTCTTTGATTAATACATTTTAAAAACTTCGTTGGTATGGATCATTTGGTCGAGTTGAATGTAATCATCATCATGGAAATGCAAGAAAACTAAATAAACATCACTGTGATGGAAAAAAATGAGTCTTTCTGCCAAATTTTCCCGACGCCAAGTTGGAATCACTACCGTAACGAATACTTTACACCCATACGCTACCTATTGAATGATGACTATACTACGTTGATAACCACATGCGATCAGGAAAGGCTATTGGCGCCAATGTCTAATGTCGAGAGAGCCACTTGCTGAGGTAGCCATATTTCCCGTTTTAGTGAGAAATAGTGGATCGTATGCTTATTAAAACTCACCACCGTAACACATATTTTCTCAATATATATTTGGAATTATGAATGACAAATAACTTTGGCAGCTGCCGCCAGATGTTAGCACTTTTGTGGGGACGAAACCACATGCATTAACCCAATACTTGTGTTCAGGCCTCTCGATTAGTCTTCATTTTGATCACCACCTTAACGATCACCGCCGTTGTGCCACTCTTAATTAAACTTAATTAGGAGATGCCCGAAAAGTGCACTGCTAGAAAATAGAAAATGGTATAAGAGGACTTGTCAGGTCAAAAAATCGAGAAATATCAACAAAAAAACGTGATGTATTTTTTGCCAAAAAAGTCTAATGGGGCATTTTATCCATGAACGAACCATATTGAATTCAAGTCCAGATGAAACTACGGAAATAAATTACACCATTTACTGATGTTGGGGTTTTAGGTTACAATTCTTCTATAAATGTCTGTAAACATGATGTTGGGTGTTTTCAGGATGTGAACAATTACCCTCCAGTTTTCAACCCCAGAATCTACAATAAAGTTCTTGATGAAAACGTACCACTGCGGACCAAAGTGGAGCAGATGACTGCAACAGATGCTGATACGAGGGTAGGTATTCAAAGATCCATGAACAGAGGGGCACTGATTTCATGAGACAAAGTAGAAACAAGTTTTTTTTGACATTCTGTATGATTCTGAACACAAGGTAGAGAAGGATTCTGATTGAGAAGTGTGCTAGACATCGTAAAACAAAGTACTAAGGCCTTGATGTATGATTCTGAACACAAGGTACATGATGCAAGAAGTCTGAACCAGAAGTGTACTAGATTTCATAAGACAAGGTAAACCTAGGCTTCCGGACATTGATGTATGATTCTGAAGGGCAGATGTCGGACGTGACGTTCTTTCACTTATTCAGTGCTGTTTCCGCAAATTTTGGAAACCACAGGAAGATGTAATACCCTGCATCATGTCAGGCTCGTGTCCTTCTCTGCTCCTGGTATGTATTAAGTTCATTGTGATTCATAATTAGTGCACTGTTTGCTAGTTAGTTGTGTCATGGATGCGACATCACACATATCACGTCCGTGAGACAACTAATTAGCAAACAGTGCACTAATTATCAATCACAACGAACTTAATTCATACCAGGGGCATAGAAGCATGATATGAGGAGGGTACTTGGTGCCATGAGTTGCAGGTACCACACTGAACAAGTAAAAGAATATCACGAATTTGACTGCAGACTTGCCCTGAACATGAGGTAGACAATTCTTCATTACCGGTACTTTCATGTATAGGCTACAAATATTCTGAACACGAAGTAGCCTATACAAGTATATTTGAACAGAGTCGGACAGGATTCTGTTACCTGTAAAGAAATAAAGAGTTTTAACTTGGATTTTGAAATTAGTGATAAAAATGTAGATCGTAATAAAAACGTTCTCTTTTAGCCTGAAAACAAGGATATCTACTACTCGATCGCAAGCGTCTCACCCAACACCGGGAGAAGCCTGTTTCAAGTTGGACCGAAAACAGGACTGGTTGTCACTGCAAATGCTCTAACTGCTGACAAGTCCACTGACAAGTTCGACGTTGTTGTCCTCGGTGACAACTTAGTCCCCGGCAACCCGAAGATGGTGGGAACTGCAACAATATCTGTCACGATCAACAGGAATAAGCATCGTCCGCGATTCACACCAAACCCGTATTCAGTCACCACAGAGGAGACTCTACCAGTCTCAACATCCATTGGAAACTATAGAGCAACTGATGCTGACAACGTGAGTCCCATCCTGAAGAAATCAGGTCCTCTCAGCTTAGCTCCCTAAAGCATGGCGCACACGAGTGACTAAAATGGGGGCGACTACCGATGCGACTACTAGGTCGCATGCGATAATTACCTTTGAGGTCGATCAGTTATGTCATCCGCGACATCACTGATCTCCCAGTGAAGCATTTGTCGCAAACGAGTCAAAAAAAACCTAAAAAACTAAAAATATGTTCAGTCGCTCCTGTAGTCGCAAGGCTAGTCGCCTAGAAAATCGCTCAAAAAATCGCTCGTGTGCGCTATGCTTTACTCGCACGCACAAGGTCCTGAACAAACCGGCAGCATTCCCTGGAGTACTGCCGGCGAGAAAACACGCGGCCAATCAGCGCGTCGCAGTCAAAGTAAGCCCCGCCTCCTGTCAATATTATATTGGTGAATTTTACTACGATTGTCTGTTGCTTAGGAGGCGAGCGAAAACTCTCACTTTGGCCGTAAAATGCTGCACTGTTTCATCATATGGGCTTGAATAAGATGGAATTTTCGGTGAATACGGTGAATTTTCGTAATATCGTATGCTATACATGCCGTTATTCGCTTCAGTACCACTACCGGTATGCCGCTTAATATGTTGAATGGGAGATGTTTACTCGTTGAAAGCCGTCGGTCAAATTAATCGCCCGCCATGTTGCGATATGTTCGATCGAGCGGGATGCTGGTCACGTGACCAGTTGTCAGGGAACGTATCTGCGGGGATCTGCTGGTTCGAGGGTGTTCTTCCCCCACCGTAGAAGGAATAATATCGAAGTAGGCCTAAAAACAAATGTGATCAAAACAGCGGAATGTATGATTGCGAACGTTTAAAAAGCAACAATAAAGAATAAATTAGACAGCTCTAATTGCCGGCCTTTGTAGAATTTATTCGTTTCATATGCCCGCAGCGAGGAATCAGTATAGCGAGTAAGCCATCTAGACGGCATGGCCATTTTACTCCACAGAACGTGGCCGGTTTGTTCATATTTAGGAACCAGCCATCATATTAACAATATCCACACGTCGTATTTAGCAAAACCACACGTCGATATTAGCATCCACGCGTCATAATACCGAAAAACAGACTTGATATTTCATATCGATTACACATTTCAGGGCCTCGTGCATGCGAGTTAGGGAGCTAAGCTAAGAGGGCCTGATTTCTTCAAGATGCGCGACTCCCTGTTTTGTCACTTTTTCTTGCTGATGACTCAATGCTGATCAAAATGCCTTTGGCTTTTCTTCTTCCACTCTAGTAGTGTAGTTGTTTTTTCCTTCGTTTTTTCGGTTTCGTGATGTCCAATGCTCAGTCATGAGCACTCTATATTTGTGAGTAGAAAGTTTCTTACCGAATGACTCGGATATGTCACCTGGATTTTCTCATATTCCTTTTCTTTTCCAGTCACCTTTCAACATTGTGAAGTACTTCACTCAAGGAGATGTGGCAGCTGAGGAGTACTTCTTCTACAATCCTGTCAATGGTGACATCAGGACCAAGAAGCTCTTGACAGAGGATCAAGCCCTGAACTACTGGGTACGTGCCTGGCCAAAATATCATACCAATGAAGAATCAGGGGTGTTTCTCAAGCAAAGAGAATGGTGCTTAAGATAATGTATCATGAGTTCTTAGTTTACATTCATTGTTTGTAAACATGGATGTTTACATTATGTTATTTTGGACTTTGGGCATGGCAACCACCCACCAAATTGGATACTTTGGTATCAAAAGAATTTCTAGAGGGACATGCCACTAACATACACTACTCAAACAAAGTTAGGACCACTCGTTATTTTGTAGGCAACTTTTTCATATGACAGTTTCTACGGCTGATAATGGCATAATATAACATCCTGAATGACCTCAAACACAATGTTATGAATTGCAGATGGAGTAAGTTTCAGTTGCTGGATCACGTGTTCTGAAGCAATGCCTGAAACAGAATTATGAGTTATGTAAAAAGTGGTCCTTAACTTTTTTGAGTAGTATGTTACTCATAAGACAAAGAAAGACTAGACGCAAACAAACAAAATGTAAACAAACTGAATGATTTTCGTGGCCCGTGAAAATACCTGTGATACATTATCTTTAATCTTGTATACATGTATGTGGGCTCATCTAATAATCCTTTCCCATTCTTTAAAAGTGTGTTAAAAGTAGCGTACATTCTTGGCAAATTGGGCTGTTTACATCGAGGAGGAATCTTTATGGAAATAGCTTATTAAAGCGAATCGAAAGCGAAAAAATTTGATTTAGAAATAGAATTTGAAAGGGGACGAATTTTCAGCAAAAATGTAAACAATCTTCTCCAGAATGTCAACAAAAGAAATTTTCGTGCATTCTGATTGGCTGAATTTTCCGTTTACAAACACCATCCAAATGTAAACAAAATCCGCTATCGATTCGCTTTAACAGAATTATGAAGTTATCAAATTGTTTCTTCAGGAGAAAAAATACAGTATTCATATATTGAACATATGGCAAATGTATGGTCCCATTATTGTCCTGGTTTGACATATTTGTTTTCTTGTTACAGCTCGTGATTGTAGCCGAGGATGGTGGTGGTTTGGGTGGTACTGGCACTGTCTCCATAACCATAAAGAGAAACACAAAGAGTTCAGTATTTGGTGGTATCGCTTCATAAATAAATAAGACATCTTGACGATGTCAATGGTACCCGACTTGTTTTATGTACAGGTTACAGCCATCATCACTGTCATTTTCCCGAAAAACGTGACAGAAAAAAGTTCTTTTACCAATCACAGTTTTTGTTTACGGCCGAAATGGCGGCCATTTTGAAATGACGCAAAGCATCGCGCACGTGTAAACTGCACTGAACACCATAGCGAAATGAAATGGGTTTTGAGAAAGGGATCCGTTATGTCCCCCTGTAAAAAGTGTCCGCTTCTATAATTGTTCAATGATGGATTAAGGTGCATAGAAACCAATCACCAGATATTAGAATGTAACAATATGATCTTTTGTTCCTGGGACAGTTTTTTCTGGGGACATTCTTTCCTTTCACACTTGCCTTACGCGAAAATGACGATAGCAGAAAGATACCGACAAGAAAGACAAATCAATTGATGTATGGTATAGTATGTCGAATTTGACCCAGCCATTGCGGAGATATCGGCTGAAAACCTCGCGCCACTCGGATGTGGACTGAACTGTAGATGGTACCGGTACATGTAGGCTATGTGCGGCGTTAATAAAGCACCTCTGGGTAGACAACATTTTGTGTTGCATGAAGTAGAGGGTGGATGAAGACTGCAGATGAGGAGCATACTCGTGAGCGGGCGCCATATAGGTCCAACATCCAGTGCGAGACAGTCTAAGCCGATCCGTTTGAATTTCTGTCCCTGTGACTAGTTAATGGTCTTTGCGAAGCATTATCGAATGGGGTACTGCACCAGGCCTTTGAATCTACATATCGGATGATATTAACGGGATTCTTCTACATACATTAAAGATAATATACCACGAGTTCTTTCGCGGGCCACGAAATTCGCAATGTTTGTCAGCAAAAGATGATGTCATCACGTGGCCCGATCCATTCATAGAATCATTGTTGTGTTGACATGCGCTGAAGGCCACTCGTTTTAACCCTTCCGGGACTGGATGAAGTTGAAAAGTGTACATTTCGTCACATGAATTAATGATGCCTCTACAAAAAGGCGCCTAGCTCCCAACATTTGCAACAAAAACTGGTGACAAGGCACTTATTATGGAGGCAGCGAAATGGGCCACGACCTCATGCAGGTCTGCTTGTTGTAAAATGTCTGTGAGAGAATCAGGCCAGAGCCGAAGATGCAAGTTGTGAGGAAAAGGTCGCATTCTGCCTACGTTTTCGTCAGGTTGCCAATTTTTAAACGTCTATATCTCGATAACCGTTGCTCCTACGCATCTGACAATTGGTCAAAATGGAGGTACTTTTTTCTGCTCTTTCTTTTGGCGCTAGTCGCGTCGTCGTAGCTGATTGAGATCCGGAGATATGGCCATTTTGTCACAACGAGTCAGATTTGCACTTTGGAGCCAGTCAATCTAGACCCCCAGGGCAAACATAAAAACGCAATTTTACCGAGGTTTCTTCAAACAGAGCAAAATCGCGTATTCGGGGGGGGGGGGTAGTCTCGCATTAAAAAGTATGCAAAGAGAACATCAATCGGTCCACTGGTTACGATTCTATGTCAGTTTGAATGTCCAAGGGTGTGTGGTACAGGCCAATCTCGCCAAACGGCGAGATTAGTCCCGAAAGGGTTAACATTGACAGCGCAGCTTGCTTCTGTCTGATTGGCTACTTCGTGAATATAACGCCGCCATGTTTGTTCTCGCTTCGAAATCAAAATCGATTAGAAAGCGTTGAAATATGCCTGCCAAGTAGGTCTAAAGCCGTGTTTACCTGACATCCGTTATTGGTGATGTGACACGACGTTACCCGTCAAAACATTGGGGGAGCCATGCACTTGACAAGACGGTGGAACATGCACTAAAAACCACAGATTTTCTGTGCATAGCGAACAAAGATTCGCACTTTCCCTTATATTATATAGATTTTATCACCATCAACAGACAACTAATTTTTTTTACAAAACATTTTTGCATTCAGCTGATGCGGAACAATGCGAGGCTACGAAAGATAGCCACGGCATAAGCTGGACAGCCACTACTGTTGGGGAGATCGATATTCAGCCTTGCATGAAAGGTTACCGTGGTAAGTTTGACTATATTGACGCGTTGCTTCGGAAAAGACCGGAGCCTTTTTAGCTCACCTGGTGAGCTCTTTTAAGAGCGTAGCTACGCTTAAAAGCCGTGTTCACCTGACATTCGTTATCCGTTATGCAATACGACGTTAAAGCCAAGCGCACATTTGCGACAAAATTCGATGCGTCTATGGCAAGCGGATTGTCCAGTTATTCAAAAAGCCTATATTTTTGCAATGAGACTTAGGTTAATGCTTATAAAACTTTGTTTTTGTGGATAAAATGTAGGTTATTTGACAAAAACTAAGTTTTTCTCCAAAAAAAAACTAGTTTTTTTCACAAAACCAACCTTTATAGAAGAAAACGTTTTTTCCATCATAAACAATAGATTTTTATCAAAAAACTTAGTTTTGTCAAAAACATATTTTATGACAGAAAAACTAGTTTTTTACCAAACAACCCTCATTTTATCGAGAAAAATGTAAGTTTCCGCACTGAAATGTCCAGTTATTCCATAAAACTAAGTTTATAAGTAAAAAAAACAGTTTTTTTCAATAAAATCAAGTTTTATGCCATAAAAAGTAAGTTTTTGATAAAAACCTAGTTTTTATGGAAACCTACCTTTTTAGCTACGCTGGTCTTTAGCCAGCGTAGCTTTACAAATGACCCTTGCTCTCTCCGAGCCACTAATGACTTTAACTTTACGAGAAAGTAGTGCCAAACAGGACCCCGTCATCTTGTCACATTTTGCGTGACGACCTAACTACGCCAAAATTTGTAATGGAGAAATGACACCAGATAAAAATACACTCACGATATAGTCCTAACCTACTGGCCTCAAAAATCACCCGGATTTCATGCAGAATTATCTTCTCAGAGTGTGCCTATTCACTATTTCTCTTGATTTGATTACTATCTCTCGACTATCACGATATTTACGCATTTTTGTTAGTATCATTTTCGCGGATCAATACCTTACAGTATTGAAGTCCCGCCCCTCTGTGACGTCTTGTGTGGTGTCATGAATTTTTAGACCGTGGACACGTGTTCTTGTTTATTTTGGGACTGGCGAGGAGGCGGCATTTCCACCCAAACTACTGGACGGAATTTCATAGAACTTTCACACAATATGTATGTACCTCACAATCTGAATGTACCTATGTCATTTGGGCCAATATTTGCAGGGCAATTATCGCGACTTTGCAAGCAAAATTCCTTCGTTGACATGGAACTCTGTATAAATCGATGCCCGAGACATGTGTAACAAATGAGTTTGTTACACAATGTAACAAATGAGTCATGAATAAATTACATTCAATTAACATAGGCCTGGTTCGTCTGCTCCTGCAAATTCAAGCGGCTCAGAAGCGTGCAGATGTGTGCTTTTCAAAGCGTTTCACATACCAATGAAAGAATAGTCTTCTATAGAATACGGACATAAATATTTTCAAAAAAATCCCGCCAGGAATAAACCCGTAGGAACTCAATCTTTCACCCAAACCCCGTCCGCATTTCACACAAGAATGATACATCCCATAATAATCACGAACGTCACATGATCAGCCTGGCCTACGATGATAGGCGCGACGTTATCGATGCGTACAGAAGTAAACAACGCCATGTGCTCTTGCCATGTGGTCCGTTCTCCATGACCGTGCGACATTGATACAATGCAGAATTGTAAACAAATGACACGAGCTTGCCATGTCAAACTTCTGTTGAAATTTTATGCTGGGTTTTTCATGAAAAAACGAAACTGTTGGCTGTGTATCGTGGTGTACATAATAGGCCTATGTATGAGAGAGCAATTGAGCCAGATTCCAACAGGTTTTGTCCATTTTTTTGTCATCGTTCTCCCCATAGGCCTATCAAAATATTACTAGGCCCCTACTAAGTGTCGCACTACGTAAGGCAAACCTTTGCTCGTGTCTGTCTTTGATTATGCATGCTGTACATTTTTCTCAAACATGCAAAAGAGAATACTGACTGTCACATGTCCTACCTTTCCTTTTAACCCCTGTTTGGCTACTCCACTCATACATTGCTGGGAAATTAATAAGTCGTAAGATATACAGGCTGTTCCACTCTTATACCCATGAGATGATTCACATCATGAAGGGGAACTCTCTGCAGAGGAGTGTCTTTCCATCTGCATATGGTTGTCTGTCCGTCGGTCCGTCCGTCCACCCTTCCATATGGAATGCTGAGACATAGATTTTGTAATGTACCTGTCCTTTTATTAACTCTTCATTGACTACTCCACTCTGAGTGAGGGTCTCAGTTCCCTGGGATCACAGAGAATATACCTTTCCTTTAACCCTCTGTTGACCCTCTTTTATGACCTACTGACCTACTTAAAGACTACTAGAGTTAAGGTAGTCATGTTTGGTATCAAACTGAAGCTAATGAAGACTAGATTCTATCTGGCCCACTTTCATGACCTACTGACCTAATTAAAGACCACGAGGGTTAAGGTAGTCGTGTTTGGTGTCAAACTAAAGCTTATGATGACTAGATTCTATCTGACCCACTTTCACGACCTACTGACCTACTTATCGCCTAATTTTGGGCCGTACTTGACGATCGCTGTGGCAGAAGCAATTTGACTGGTGGCTGGCCCACAGGTCTCAGACAGGCATTTCGAGAGTTGTGACAGATTATAAAAGGAACTAGCCCAGCGTAGCTATCCAGGCCGTCAGGCCTCTAGTCTAGTTTTCCCAAGGATCACAAATCTTGGTCTCAAATGAAAATGAACAGCCCCTTTAAATTAAATAAAGTGTGTCCTTTTTCCCCCCTGGAGGATTATGTAATCACAGGTTGTTATCAGTCAGGAATTTTAATTGATAAGATTTAACACTCGCCGCAGCGGGGTTTTCGCTGACGTCATCTCATCTCGGATCAAACTGTGACGCCACGCACACCACGTTTCAGGTCCTCTGGCCAATCAGAGATCGAAATGAATTTGGTCCGGTGCCATGATGTAGGCCTACCCGTATTCGCGAAAAATGACACGCACATTTGTCTGAAATCAATAACATTTAAATGGTCATGACCCGACAAGTACCAATTGTGAAATTTAGTAGGCCTAACTTTGAAAACAAGAACCCCCTGCTCTTGGCTGCCGCGAAACACACAATCGCACTGTAAAGCCTATGTACATCTACATCATAAATGTAGGCCTACACTGTAAATGACGCATGTTCAGTCCCAATATCATCAGTTTCCATTGCCCTAACATATTTACAAAATTTATCAGTGAATTTTCAAAGGCGGTCTTCAAATTGACTCACAAGTCAATTTCTAGTTGCTGAATTGTATAATTTATCAAAATTAGGTGTTGGGGTGAAGGTCGATTAGTGCCAAAATCCATGAAAGTGATCAAACCCCATCAGCAGCACTCGGTTGCATGATGTGGTGTAGTCGTTGTCACAATAGGCCTACTTTATAGGCACATTAAGGTTACAACGGCGGAGAAGAGTGTAAACGTTCTAAAATACAGATGTGTTTTGAGTTAGTGCCAAAATCCTTGAAAAAGAAGCACGTAGGTAAACCCTGACTCAGGTTTAGGAACCGTCAGTGTGGAATTCAAGATTTGGGACAAGGAGGGCTGACAAATCAACTTTTTTTCTCCACCAAGTGATACATTTACTGACCTCCACATACATGTAGGCCTATTCATGTTCACAGAATCGTTGTCTTCAGTTTAATAAAGGTCTAAACAAAATTGAGTCATGCAATATGAGTAGGCTATAGGCCTATTCTAGATTATGCAGAAAGAGTGCCAACAAAACCCTCTTTTTTCCTGTGTGGAATGGAATTTTCCTCCTCCTTAACTGCCCTTCTTGTGCAGACAAGCATTATCATCAGTACCGGTATGGTGAAGTTTGAATAAAATGAGGACCCTAGCTCACTGCCTCAATAGGTGTCTCCAGTGGTTAAATCTATTGAAATGAAACTGGCAACTCGGTCCTGATCAATTTCCCACACAAAAGCCGTCCATTGTATAGGACCAGGTTTCGGTGTGCTGCCCTCTATCGTAGCTAGGATGCCCATTNCATTGTTCGAGAGATGCGGTTCACCAAGTACGGCCAATCACACCTTGAATCGTCATGAATAATAGGTGGCGTGAGTGTACTATCAGTTCAAACCCACGCGTATATTCTCGCGTGGTCTGCGTGATCGGGGTTCCCTATTACCTCGCATGGACCCCAATATTTGTTCTGAACACCTGGCAACAAAAAGGTCACTGATGAGAGGGCCTTATTAATTGTACAAATACACAGCCGTAGTACCGGTTCGGGTAGGCCTATACCTGTACAGATATGTATACTTTTGTAAGTGTTCTGGGTTGCGGTTGTTAAGGGGAGTCTATCTTCAATTGACGTATTGGTGCAGTCCGTCTTGAGAACATGGGAACGGAACGGCGCTGTGACACGTCTCTATTAAAAACACGATTTTTGAAATCACTGGCCCCAATTGCAAGCTTTTAAAAATCAAATACTATGAAAGGGACTTTATCTCTGATTTGGGAGAAATGGCATAATCATCTTGGAATGCAAGTCAAAATTAGAGTAGTCTGCCTTCACCCCAACACCTAATTTTGATAAATTACAATTCAGCAATATTATAAAATTTTGATAAAAAATGGCACGCGGCACGTGGCACATGGCACTTGGAACTTGGCACGTGGAACTTGGCACGCAGATTAGGGTGACCCTAGCCATCCCTGGGGGAGCAATAAAAGCCCTTCAATAAGTGAGCATAGCCCAAACGAGAAGCCACTGGAGTCCCTGGTATTTCAAGATGTTGTGCCCAGGGTTTTATTTGTTTTTTAACTTCAGGCACCTCTTGACTTTCAAAGAGGACATCACGATAAGTGAGAAAATGACGGCCATCAGTTGACCTACACACGTAATTTATATCTTTGTCAAGTGTTTGTTTTTGATTATAAGCACGTTCCCACCGTCCCAGACGTTTGTACCGACCTGTACCATCCCACCGGCAGTTCGAAAAGGCGGAACCGCCGAACTCGCCGAAATCGGTACGCAGAACTCTACCCCAATTTCGAAAAGACAGAACCGCAAACATTTTTTTCAATTGCCTAAATTTGTGATTTTATGTTCCAATCAGTTTTCGAACATACACTTGTATTGTCTGTGAAGTATTTGCGAGTCCGATGAAATAAGAACTGATGTACTGGATATATGATTTATTATAAAGTATTTGAGATGTTACACTGTATCATGTCTTGATGGACATGATCGCGCTGTCGCCCCAGAGGTCATCATGAATGGAATGAAAATGATGACATTGAAAGTGAATGATGTGAAGTTCATTGACTCTTTGAAGTATTTGTGAGTCCGATGAAATAAGAACTGATGTACTGGATATATGATTTATTATAAAGTATTTGAGATGTTACACTGTATCATGTCTTGATGGTACGACATCCTGCTGGCTACTGCGAAGAGCAGTGTCTTGTGGAGTAATACATTTACCAAATATGGCATATGAGGTGATGTCCTGAGATGACTTATAGGCCTAGATGAAGTTGGGCTCACGATGGGTGATAATACAACATCCCCCTTTCTTTAAAAGATTAGAATTATTTCCAGTATTGTTTTTTTTTCTAAAAGCGTTGAACCTACACGTACTCTATCATGTCTATATTATCTATACCTACATGACCTATAGGCTAAGCTTGTATTCTATAATTATCAATGATTCAGCATACACATGTCACTGTAAGTGATTGTCTTTACTTTTATTCATCATTTGTTTATCCTTGTAACATATCATATGTCATGTGTCATGCCGGTATCCCGTTTAGTTAGTAATTTGTTTGGGAATCAAATTTTACAAGTCTAATTTGACTGGTTTTCTGACGGTGCGACCTGACCTCGTTTTGTAATTATCAGAGGTAGGAGAAGTCATGCAGTGTTTGGCAGAGAGAGAAGTTGCATCGGATTCAGGTGTGTCAGCTGACTGCTCGATCTCGTCATCTTCGACTGGTTGGTTGAAGTTCTCCCTGGTTTCACGTATATGGCGTCTGTTCCTTGTGTATTGTGCGCCTGTCTCTGTTTCCACCTTGTATTGGCGGGGTTGTGATGTACTCTCGGTGACCTTTCCAGCCTCCCATCGTTTGGAGAGGGGGTTTTGCACTCTGACATTCTGTCCTGATTTGAGTTCTGGAAGAGGTCGTGCGTTGTTGTCATAGTATGACTTCGTTTTGTCCTGTCTTTGGTGGAGTTTTGTTTTGATGTCCTCAGCTGTCATGTCGTTAGGTCGTAGATTAACTGCAGGCAGATTTGATTGAACTTTCCTCTTGAACATTATCTCGGCAGGCGAGGGTATTCCTGTTCCAAGGGGTGTTGTCCTTACGCATAGTAGGGCCATGTTGGGGTCTTGGTTGTTCTCCAAAGCTTTTTGTAATGTCTTCTTGGCTACGTCTACATATCTCTCCGCTTTTCCATTTGCCTGATGGTTGTGAGGGCTAGATGTTGTGTGAAGAAATCCATACTCCTTCGAGAATGCGTCAAATTCGCGGCTGAGATACTGTGATCCGCTGTCACTGATCACTTGGTTTGGCACTCCGTATTCTGCGATCACTGTCTTCATGCTGCGGATGACTGTCTCTGATGTGATAGACCGTAGTTTCCTGATGATGGGAAATGCAGAATAGTAGTCAACAAGTATCAAGTAGTTGTCATTGTGCCAGATGAAAATGTCTGACCCTAGAATNGGTGTTTAAAACCTTTGTAAACTGAACTAAAAATGTAAATATGTACATGGACAATGTTGTCAATAGCTATTGGGAACTATTTTATGTAATGCGCACGATTAGACACAATTTTAAAGCAGTTACCGGTCAGGAGTTGAGAAGTCATTATCCTTGCGATTCCGTGACCTGATAATCGCGGAGGAATTATTTCTTAGGCTAATATGCATGCGCGATGTAGTTCGTTATGTACCGGTACTTTAGCCGAATCGGTAGATGTCGTCCTGGGTAACCCTGAAGTTTACCCAGGCCCAACCTGGGTAACCCTAAAAGTTACCCAGGACGATCCTGGGTAAACTTTAATTAGTGTACTAAAGTTTACCCAGTTTGAAATTTTCGCACTTTTACACCTGCGGTCGAGGATCTTGAAAACGGCACTTAGTCATACATCAGTGAACGAAATCCATCAAATCGGCAAAAATGACAGCTGATAACGTTACTCGTGTAGCTGCAGAGGATTTGCAGATGTATTCGAATTCGATCGCATCTTATAGGGACGGTTAGTTCACATCTAAAGGTCGAGAAATCAAAAAGAAATTGGTTAAGTTCGTGGAAAGAAAATACGAACTTTTTGAAGGGGTAAACGTGACGTCAAACTGCAGTAGCTAGTTCGGGATGAACTTATATGCACTGGCGCGGGAAATTGCCAGCGGCGCTGTGGAGGCATGGGCACCTGTATCGCGCGAATTTCAAACTGGGTAAACTTTAGTACACTAAAGTTTGCCCAGGATCCTCCTGGGTAACTTTTAGGGTTACCCAGGTTGGTCCTGGGTAAACGTTAGGGTTACCCAGGACGACATCTACCGATTCGGCGGTACTTTATCCCGTACTTTATAGGCCTACAATCGCAATGTTTTCGTCAGTCTTTGCTACAAAAAGTGTTTCTTCTTTTGATACATTATCTACATTGACGTTGGTGAGGTTGGGGCGCATCTTTTGCCGAAATTTGAACACAGGAAATTTCCAGCGCCGCCTGACATACAATACATACATGCATATCCAAACAATACATACATGCATATCAGCGCCACGCAGAGAGCACAGTCGCCATGGCCGAGTGGCAAAGCCGCTGCCCATGAAACAGAATGTCTCGGGTTCGATACCCGGAGCGTGTAAATTTTCTTTGCCTTGACAAATTATTATTTTTTGTTTCTTCTTTTAACTTTCTGGATTTTTCATCGTGTATTTCAATGAATCCAAAGTGGTGTGACGTCAATGGTCACGTGAGGTTCAGAATTATTCAGTTGGTTTTGGAAGCTCCGTGTGGACGGACGCACTGCCACGCAGTGCGGAGCGGGCCTGCTCTTCCAACCGGCGGTGTTCTATTGTACGCAGGCATGTAGCGATACATGCATGTGTGCACTGGAACTCCAAGGAGGGTTTAGGGTTGTTGGTTGGTTTGGACGGTAATCCCTGCGCGGGGATAGGCCGGGAGGTCCTGATGCTATGTGTTCTTCAGGCATACTGTACGGTAATCCCTGTGGGATAGGCCGAAAGACCTGATGCTGTGTGTTCTTCAGGCATGGACGGTAATCCCCAGGTGTGGGATAGGCCGGGAAGTCCTGATGCTATGTGTTCTTCAGGCATATTGTACGGTAATCCCTGTGGGATAGGCCGAAAGACCTGATGCTGTGTGTTCTTCAGGCATGGACGGTAATCCCCAGGTGTGGGATAGGCCGGGAAGTCCTGATGCTATGTGTTCTTCAGGCATATTGGACGGTAATCCCTATGTGGGATAGGCCGGAAGACCTGATGCTATGTGTTCTTCAGGCATGTACGGTAATCCCCAGGTGTGGGATAGGCCGGGAAGACCTGATGCTATGTGTTCTTCAGGCATGTTAGGGACGGAAATCCCTGCGTGGGATAGGCCGCGGGAAGACCTGTTGTAGGTGTTCTTCAGGTATACATGTATTGGATGATAATCCCTATGTGGGGTAGGCCGGGAAGACCTGATGCTATGTGATTCTTCAGGCATGC
>NMRB01000348.1:209960-221067 GCA_002633025.1 Notospermus geniculatus | reverse complement strand
GACTAGATTCTATCTGACCCACTTTTATGACCTACTGACCTACTTAAAGACTACTAGAGTTAAGGTAGTCGTGTTTGGTGTCAAACTAAAGCTTATGATGACTAGATTCTATCTGACCCACTTTCACGACCTACTGACCTACTTAAAGACCACTATACTAAGCTATCGCGTAATTTTGGGCCGTACTTGACGATCGCTGTGGCAGAAGCAATTTGACTGGTGGCTGGCCCACAGGTCTGACGACAGGCATTTCGAGAGTTGTGACAGATTGGAACTAGTCCAGCGTAGCTATCCAGGCCGTGAGGCCTCTAGTTAAACCTCGCCCCCACCAACGAAGATGATTTCGCAGGGATGAGGTTACGCAATACCCGTCTCCAGTAGTGCTCTGCGTGCAACCATATGCATCATGACACGGGGCCCGAGATTTCCTATCTCCGTCCCAATATGACAAAGAAATCGTGTACATGTACATGGGGACGACGTAGAAAATATAAGTTTCGTGACAAAAACTAGGTTTTTGTACGCCGTTTGTCCAGTTATTCAAAAAACCTATATTTTCCACAAAAATACTGGTTTTATTGAAGAAAAACTAACTGTTTTTCTATAAAACCATAGGTTTCTTGGCTATTTGTCCAGTTATTGCCGAAAAACTAACATTTGTAAACCAAAAAAAAATAGTTTTATGCTCATTTGTAAACAAAAAACTTAGTTTTATGCTCATAAAAACTTAGTTTTTGTGGATAAAATTTTATAGGTCTTTTGACATGTTTGACAAAAACTAAGCTTTTCTCCTAAAAAACTGTTTTTTGTCTAAAACCAACTTTAATAGAAGAAAACTTAGTGTCTTCCATCATAAAATATAGGTTCTTGTCAAAAAATTTAGTTTTTGTCAAAAACCTATATTTTATGACAAAAAACCTGGTTTTATACCATACAACCCCATTTTATCGACAAAAATGTAAGTTTCTGCGCTGAAATGTCCAGTTATTCCATAAAACTAAGTTTATCAGTCAAGTCAAAGAACCAAGTTTTTTTCAACAAAACCAAGTTGTATGCCATAAAAAGTACCTTTTCAAACCTCGACTCCACTGACCAAGATGATTTCGCCGGGACGAGGTTGCGAAATACCCGTCCCCAGTAGTGCTGTGCGTGCAACAATATACATCATGACCCATGGTGCCCAGGTTTCCTATCCCCGTCCCAATATGACAAAGAATCGTGTACATGGGACGAGGTAGAAAATATAAGTTTCGTGATAAAAAACTAGTTTTCTGTACACCATTTGTCGAGTTATTCAAGAAACTTATATTTTCTACAAAAATACTGGTTTTATTGGGGAAAAACTAAGTTTTTGTATAAAACCAGTTTTTTAATGCATAAATATAGGTTTCTTGGCTATATTTGTCCAGTTATTGCCGAAAAACTAACATTTTTTAAAACCAAAAACTAAGTTTTTTACTGATGATTGAAAAATCTATATTGTTGCGTAAAAAAATTGTTTTTTGGCAAAAAACAGGTTTTCTTATAAAATTATAGGTTTTGTGACAAAAACTATGTTTTTTAGGAGCAAAACTTAGTTTTTGTCAAAAAAAAAGTTTTATTGCAAAAATATAGGTTTTTTGAATAACTGGACAATCCGCTTGCCATATGCTTTAGGGATGTCTGTTAAAATCGACTGACCTGGCTGAATGATGAGTCGACTTTAAAAACACCCCTAACGCATTGAGTTTTTCCGCAAATGTGCGCTTGGCTTTATCCGCCGAAGCATCCAAACCCCCAATGCTTTGGCGGATAACGTCGTATCGCATAACAGATGACGGATGTCAGGTAAACACGGTTTAAAGCCAAGCGCACATTTGCGACCAAACTCAATGCGTTAGGGGTGTCTGTTAAAATCGACTGACCTGGCTCAATGACGAATCGACAGCGTTGGGTCTGTCGACTTTAAAAACACCCCTAACGGATTGAGTTTTGTCGGAAGTATGCGCTAGGCTTTAAGCCAAGCGCACATATGCGACAAACTCCATGCGTTAGGGGTGTCTGTTTTATATCGACTGACCTGGCTGAATGACGAGTCGACAGCGTTGGGTCAGTCCACCTTAGAAACGCCCCTAACGCATTGAGTTTTGTCGGACATGTGCGTTAAGCCAGGCGCACATGTGCGGCAAATCTCGGTGCGGCAGGGGTATTTTTAAAGTTGACTGACCCAACGCTGTCGACTCATTATTTATCCGGGTCAGCCGACTATAAAAAAAACCCTGCCGCATCGAGATTTGCTGCACATGTGCGCCTGGCTTTAGGATTTAAGCTAGGCGCACATGTATTCGGTTCGGTGCAGCAACGGTAGGGGTGTTTTTGAAGTTGACTGACCCAATGCTGCTCGACTCATCATTCAGCCGAGTCAGTCGACTTTACAAACACCCCTACCGTTGCCGCACCGGAGCACGAACCGCATACATGTGCGCCTAGCTTTACGGTGGTGCAGCGTCCGTCGTCCGTCGTCGTCGTCCATTAGAAGGGCAGTTTCGTAACCGCTGGGGCTTTTGGCCTGAAACCTTCAAAATTTTGTCTTCTAACTTGGTATGATTATGTATCTAGGTCCCAACTACGTGTTAGTAATTTTCACCACGATTCTTCCTCAAACATGGCCGCCAGGCGGCCATCTTTGAATAGCTTTTGGCCCATAGCTCATAAATTACTGCAACTAGAGTTTTTACCTTGAAATTGTATGTATTTAGGTACCCTCTATACGTACAGATTATGACGCTTTTCGACTTCAAATATGGTTGCCAGTCGGCCATCTTGAAAACGGGACTTTAGCCACTATCTCATAAAGAACAGCAGCTAGAATGCTGTAACTTGGGCTGAAAGGGTAAATGTCGTCCTGGGTATATACAAAAATTACCCAGGATCTCAATCTTCAGCAAAACAATACCCTGGGTGTAGTTTCGGTAGCCGACCATCACCCAGCATCCGCAATCAGTGCCTAGGAACGAGTCCTATTTAGAAATCCCGTGGAATCTCACGGTCTCGCGCCGGGGTATTTATTGAGTTTAGCTGTTCATGACATTCTTCACGTCGTCACTTGACCACGGGCGAGACAACCTCGAATCCGGGTGTCATACTGCGATGCTGGGTCCCGGGTGCTGGGTGATGTTCGGCTACCGAAACTACACCCACGGTATTGTTTTAGTGAAGATTGAGATCCTGGACGCAACGTTCCCGGAACGCCGCGTAGCGGCGCCAATGCGCAGCACGCAGACAGCAGATGTGGAACACCGTCATCGTTTCGTTATATAGTTCTGACAGCCGTGTCTAACTTCAATGTACAATATCTCACATACGGTGTAATTTTTAGCACTTTCAACTGGTGGAATGAATATATGGTTGAATTAATGGCCCACAATTAGAAATTTTTGGAAAATGAACTTAAAGGTAATTAATTAAGGAGGATTTTATGAAATTAAACCTGAGGTGATGGCGTCATAATTGACCGCAGTCGTCAAGTAGATGTATTCGCCCTGATGTNACACATAAAGTGTACCCAGGTTCGATGTCGTCAAGTGAAATTGTACCCTGGGTCCACTTTCGTGTTACAAACTGTACCCAGGTTCAGATTTAGAGACCTAGGGACGAGCTCATTCTCAAGATTTCGTGGGATACGTGAATTAGCGTATGTTGGTTCCAGGATCCTGTTGCTATGACCTTGGAGGAATTATACTGACAGGAGGAACAGCGAGCTAGTTGCCCCTCTATAATCCGATTATAATCCGGGCCCTTTTTCACACCTCCCCAAACCAATGGAACACAAAGACCCACAGTGTTTGCCCAGATATGACACATGATCAAACAATTAAACCCATCATGATGGCCATGCACAATGGCACATGCACATGTAGGCCTACATGGAAATGACATGTTTTCTTGTCTAGCTGGCGAGTTGATCAACTTCCTCTGTAACCATCCGAGGTTGAAAACTGTCCAGCAGCTAGTCAAAAATAAAATTCTTCCAACTTCTCTTCTTTAGCTTTTTGCACGGCCAACTTGCAGGCACAATATCAAGTGACTTCACCGAGAACAACCTCGTCCCTAGGTCTCTAAATCTGAACCTGGGTACAGTTTCTAACAAGAAAGTGGACCCAGGGTACAATTTCACTTGACGACATCGAACCTGGGTACACTTTATGTGTACCCAGGACGACAATAACCCCTTCAGCTATGCGTGCCATATTTTGCTCTATTGCACTTCAAACACGGGCGCCAGTCGTCCATTGAAAATGTGCTTTGGCTTATAACGTATGAACAATACCACAAAGAAAGTTCTAACCTGGTATATTGGGCCGAATAAATAAAAACCTAGCATTTGCTTTCAAGATCAAGCAAAAGAAAAAGCAAAAGTTCGCCTAAAAGAAGACCAAGTCAAAGCAAATGCTTGAAAATGTATTAATAAGCTTCTGCTTTAGCTTCAATCTTTTGCTTGTTAGATATAAGCAAGAGCTGCGTGGCACATGTGTTGCTCAACCCTTTTAGCGAGGTTAAGATCTTACGACTCGCACTCCCGCTCCAACTCCGAGGTGCTAAAATTCGGATTTTTCAAGTCGGAGCGATAAATTTACCATCCAGGCGGGTTCTATTCCTTCTCCTGAATGAGTAAACACCATTGCTTGGGAAACTCCGTTGTACAGTATTTGATGACGTACGTAGTTCCCAAAAAAGGATTCCTCTGGAGTCGGAGTCGAGACTTGGAATGTTATCTGAACTTCCCTAGATCTAAACCGAGTGGTTGTTGGCTCTTGACATGTAATTCCAATGAAGGTGAGACAGAGGGTTGTCATCTTTTTCGTTATTTGCCAAAGAACATCATGTGCAGATTCAGAAGAGTCTAAAGCCAATTCTGAAAACTTGAATCTAACGCATGTTGTGTCCCTCAATAAAGTATCCAGTTTTACTGGGACAAAAGTTAGTTACCAAGTACTAAGGAGAAAANGTGTAGTCATTTGTCTGCCCTCCATTGCCTACCCTGCATGTGTCCTTCACCGGGAAGACATTCCAGGAGGATGGAACCCCAAGAACCTGACTGCTGTGCCACAGAGTCATACCCCTCCTTGCCCTTTCTTCATTCAATTTCCATTTTCTGATGTAGGGACCATCAAATTTGCTGAAAGCAAATTTCACAGTTCTAGTTTTCATTAATGAGTTCTCAAGAAAATGGCTAGAAAAAGCAAATGCTAGTTTTTATTTATTCCGCCCAATGGCTGTTATTCATAAAGGAGAGCAACTGCTTTTACTTCAAGTTTTGTACTACATTTACATTGGACATTGCTGTGCAAATCTTACGTAAAAGCATTTGCTAGCTTTTATGAATACTAGCCGATGTTTCCCTGGAACTGGGCCATATGAATAAAAAGTAGCATTTGTTTTAACTACCGATATTTAAGCATTTACTTGTACCCGTATGAATAAAACTGTAGGAATTAAACACTCGGAAAATTTAGGTTGTCCTTCATATGAAGTAAATGCTTTTTAGCATCTAGTGTTTGCTTCAAAATTAAGTAAATCTTTGTATTCGTATGAATAAAGTACAGCATATGCTTTTTACTACGCCGGAAATCCTTCAAATTTTCAAGGTTGCCCCAGACGTGGATTGGAAATTTAAATATCCGTCTGTATCAGCGATAACAGCATCTGTTCCCACTTCTTCCGATTGATTGGTCATTTTCCTGTTCTTAGCACATCTGCCTTTCCCTTTACCTTATTTTTTTCTGAGTGGCTCCCACGGAACTTTAAATTCCGAGGAAAACTCAACTCCACGGAAAAAACTTTTAATTCCGGGGAAATAACTTTATGTCGCAGAAAAAAAGTTTATTCAGCAGAAAAAAACCTTTTAAAATTGCTGCCAAGAAACTTTACTTGCGCGGATATCTTTCAGCCAGTCGTAGACCGAAAAGCGAGAATCCAAGCTAGTATAAGGAAAGTGCACGGATCTGGACGGAAGAGGAAGATTAGCAGCAAAAAATAGGCTAAAATACACTAAAATGTCCCTATTTCCAGGCTTTTTTCAAAATTTATACCTACCTAAGTTCGCAAACTAATAAAATCTCCTCCGTCAAGATCCGTGCACTTTCCTTATACTATAAAACTGTTCAAAATCTCGAATAAAATGGAGCAAGAACAGTACCTTAGAAATCTCTATTTCAACCCGGAAAGTCCTGTAGCTTATACAAATATTGCGGAAATTTGGAAAAAAGTGAAATCTGACGGAAAATTAATAAAATATAAAGAATTAAAAGAATTTTTAGATAATTTACCGACTTATCAATTACATAAACCGGTTCATAAAAAATTCTTATTCAGAAAAACAATGGTCTCCTACATAGATCAGCAATGGCAAGCGGATTTAGTTGATATGCAAGCTTTTGAGAAAACTAATCATGGTTATAAATATATCTTAACTGTTATAGATTTATTCAGTAGATATGCTTGGGCTCTAGCTTTAAAGAGTAAAAGAGGTGAAGATGTCAAGGATTTATTTGTAGATATTTTCACGGAAGCTGTACCTGAGAAAATTCAATTCGATGATGGTAAAGAATTTTACAATAAACATTTAAAAGACCTTTTAGAGAAAAATGATATAGAATGGTTTTCCTCATTTTCGGATAAAAAAGCTGCAGTGTTTGAAAGATTTAACCGTACTTTAAAAACAAGAATGTGGAAATATTTTACAGCAAAAGAGACAGACAAATGGTTGGAAATTTTACCAGATTTATTTGCTAAAGGTTACCTTCCTAATTTTACTGAAGAGGTGTTCAAGATTAAACAGATTATTTTCACTAAACCAATTGTTTACCAGCTTGAAGATCACCAGAATGAACTAATGGATGGATGGTTATTTCTATGAAGAAGAATTAAGTTATGTTCCCAATCCAGAACAATTAGAATACAAAATCGAAAAAATCATCAGATATAAAACAATTAAAGGAAAGAAATATGGATTAGTAAAGTGGAAAGGATATAGCGATAACGAATGGATACCAGTTTCGGACATAAAAAAAACTTAATTAAAAAAATTTTTCTATTATAAATAGATGGCGAAGAAAACTGACAAGCAATTCTTAATGGATAGATTTTTTCAATCTATGGACCAAGATGACAGTATGCATAATCTTTTAGAAGATGAAATTATGGAGCCACGCCGACAAATTGTAATTTCAGGTGGTATAAACCCTGCTGACCTTCCACAACCTACACCATCATCAATTCGACCTATACCCACTAGACATATACCACAACCTGCCCCGGTTCAGTCAGGGGAACCACGATCAACCACCGCAACAAATAAAACTCGCTGTAAAATATGTAACACAGATGTTACACCTTCAAATCTTGCAAGACATAATAAAACTAAAAAACATTTACAAAACTGGAATAAATTTTATGAAGCTAAAAAAACTCAACTAAATAAAATTAAAGCTAAAAAACTCAACTAAATAAAATTACCACTCAAAGTAAATCTGACCTGGTTGACATTTGAAAAAAAACCGGGTATCTTACCACCAGTAAGAACTATAATTCCGGAAGCACCAGAATTAGATCAACAAGGAAGAGCAATCCATTGTGACGAAAATACTAGATATTGCGAATTCTGTAAAAAATTAATAAAAAATCGCACTTGGAAAAATCATCTTCAATCAAAAGTACATAAAAATAATGTAAAAAGTAATATTGATCTTTATACACCAAAAGAAGAAAGAAGCCGGAATATTTCAGCTACCGAAAATCATGAAAACACCTGCAAAAGCTAAAATTTGAGCACCTTATTCACGATTTTGCTGTTTACTGACAAAGTAGCTTTTCATGAAAAACAGAGAAAAATCATGAAATTCGAGGCAAAAACACTAAAAAACATGAAAAAAACACTCACACAAAAACATCGAAAAATCCCTTATACTCATGAAAACACCTGTAAAAAGCTAAAATTTGAGCACTTTTTTCACGATTTTGCTGTTTACTCAGAAAAAAATCATTAAATTTGCGGCAAAACACTAAAACATGGAAAAACATCCGAGATCCTAATCAAAAATGGTAAAAAATACTCACATGAAAAAGCTATTTAAAAAAATTTCCTCTAAATAAATGGATTACGTAAGTGTTGTAGAAGAAGCGACAAATAATGTAGTTCCTTCAAAATATCATGAAGCAATCCTACGATCTTTATTAGCTGATAAGTATTTAGGAGACATAAAGGATGTTGATATCAACAAATATTTCACATCAAGAGGAAACTCACTAGAACCTGTTTCTGAAATGTTTTGTGATAACATCATGCTTTATAAAATAGTGACAAAAGAAGATGTAATAAATGAAAATAAACAGGCCCTGTTGAACATAAATGTGAGAAAAAAAACAAATGCTAAAATTAAGGATTGTTTTAGTAAAGGTGAAATAGTCTTAAATCCTTTAGACGTAAAAATAAAACATGTAATTGCTGCAAACTCAGAAAATGAGAAAGCTTATATTTTAAGCAGAATTAATGAAAAGCTAAAGTTGAGTAATTATATTGCAACATTTAAAATTTCCTTATCTGATTTTGAAATACAAGAATTAGTACAAAAAATGCCTAACATCGTTTTTAAGCTAGCAGAGAAAGGTTACAAAATTCTTGACGTAGATATAACGAGGGATTTTAAAGGTTCTTTCAATGAAGATGATGTGAAGAAAATATTTGAGGATCATGAATTTATTGTGCTGGATTCATTTTCAAATACTTGTGTTTCTTGCATTCACGATGATTGTAGAATAAAGGTTTATAACAAAACAGCTTGTCAATTTAAATCTCCCGGCATAACAGTAAATTTTGGTTCAAATCTTTTTTAACTACTTAAATTGCACACAAAAAAGTATTACCTCTGCTATTACTGTGATTCTTTAACAAACAAATTTATAGGTTATACTTCAGGCAAGTGTAAATTTTCAGAGACAAGTTATAAATTAATCATCTCAATGTTTTCAATCAAAAATGTTCCTACAATGTTTGTAGATATTTTAGAAAAGAATCCTACACAAATTAAACATCGTTTTTAAGCTAGCAGAGAAAGGTTACAAAATTCTTGACGTAGATATAACGAGGGATTTTAAAGGTTCTTTCAATGAAGATGATGTGAAGAAAATATTTGAGGATCATGAATTTATTGTGCTGGATTCATTTTCAAATACTTGTGTTTCTTGCATTCACGATGATTGTAGAATAAAGGTTTATAACCACTGTATGCAACCGCACGAGGGTAACCCGGGTTACCCTCGTAACAATGGCGGCAGAACAAGATACGCTTCGGTGAGTAAATTGGCTCTGGTGGCGAAACTAGCACATCTCTGTGACTGAATTTTTGCATGTTGGAAGAGAAAATAGTACTGCACACTACTGTATATCGCATGGCGTTGGTAAATCCCTGTTTATGCCGTATTTTGGCCGGGAAGTCGGACACGAAGACGAGGGTAATTCCAAAAAGGAGTTACTCTCGTAGTGCATAAAAGTACGGTTGGAATTGCCCTCGTCGTCATGTCCGACTTCCCGGTCAAAATACGGCATGAATAGACAATTTTCAATGTCATGCGATATACATGCGATAAACTGAAAATCATTAAACACATCAACAACACTAATAAATATAAATACTTACAGCTTACAGGTTTGAAAAATGATAGTATAATTGAAGTTAGAGGCTATGAAAATAATCAGGAACCCTTTTCGGTACTATTAACGGATCACGGGACTTTGATAAATGAAGAAAAACTAAAACAGAAAATGAAAGAACTATTTCCTCTTAATTTGAAAAGTGAAAAGTATTTTCAAGATGAATTTCATCAAACTTATTTTCTACTTGAAAAACCTTTATTCAGAATAAGAAAAATTAAAAGAGATGAGTTTGAAATTTTAGAAGCATTTGACACAAAATTACTGGAGGAATATACATCTAATTACATTACTGATACATTAATTAATTTAGATCGTGTAACGCCTGCGGATAATAACTCTAAAGTAAAAGAAAAAGACTGCAGAAAATTAGAAACTTTAGAAAAAGATAATGAATACTTTATTTCTCATGTTTCAAAAACAACATCCAAGATACAGAAAAGCACAAAATTGACACACAAAATGATAATAAGCAAGAAGTCAATCTCCAGAATTCACAAATTTTCGACCCCAACCGGGGTCTTTTTCAAGTGGAACTTTACAATCTGAAACTCTAGAAAAGACTGAGCTGAAACCCAAATGTAGAACTAACACCTGTGTGGACAGGATGAGTGAGCAATTAAGGCAAGAATAGTGTCCAAGCACCACAAATGGTTGCTGGACCTAATTAAGAGAGTGGGTGTAATTAAGGAAAGAAAAGTGTCCAAGCCCCACGGATGGTTGCTGGACCTAATAAAGGGAGTGGATGTAATTAAGGAGAAACTGATTTAGCTGAAAGAAAAGGGTTTGATAAATATGACATGTGTAATACATAACAAGCACAAAGCGAAAAGATGCACGAAGGTCAACACAAAGTAAAAGAAAATAAAAGGAAGTCAACTTCCAGATATGTAGGAAAAAACCAGAATGGATAATGCAAATCACTGAGCAATGAGAAGAATAGGGCGAGGAGGAATAGAGCAAGGGGGGGGGGAAACAAGGCCTAGACCAGAAGGGGAGCCACGTGCCCACCACAACTGGAAAACCTAAAACGAAATAGGCCTACCAGGGGGAGGGAGTGAGAAGAACACGAATGCCAAACTAGGGACTCAGAACCTCAGCATCTTGTGTTAAGACCTGAGGGGGTGATGGTTTTAAGGGTCCACATCCATTTCAACTCTGTACTAAGGAGGGTCGTCTCATCTGGACATGTCTCGAGGATGGTGAACCTCAGGTCCTCGACAGAATGCCCTGGCAACTTGAAGTGGGCATAGAGTATCGAGCAGTCACGATCATCCTCTTTCCCTAATCTGATGTTGGACTTGTGGTTGTTCATCCTTTTACGGAAACATGTTGTCTGTCCGACGTACTGATTGATGGTGGTGCATCTGGTACATGTGATGCAGTAGACCACATTTCTGCTGTCACAATCAGCGG
>NMRB01000348.1:161775-208791 GCA_002633025.1 Notospermus geniculatus | reverse complement strand
AGAATTTAAGAACGTTTATGATTGACTATCTTGTGGAAAACGAAATAAAATATCCGAGTTTTAATCGTTTTTATAGTGCTGATTTGATTTACACAGTTTTTGAAAAACCTTTATTTACACTAGAGAAGCAAACAGTACTTCTTGTTGTTGATAAAATTAATATAACTGCTATATCAGCATTTAATCATTTACATCACCTCATAGTTAAAATGAGAAATGATCATGATTACATACCTAAGAAAGAAATAACCGACTTAATCTGTGATAAGTTTTACTTAATAGAAGATGCTTTAAAGATGATGATGATGATGTAAAAGTAACGCTATCAGATAGAAAGCAGATTTTTAAAGTTCATTTGCCTGCACGATTTAATGCTTTAACAGAAGAAGATATGCAGTTACTAAAATCAAAAACTGTGTGTTTTATTTATGAGGGAAAAAATATTTATAATGAAGTTGAAATAAAATTTGAATGTTTGAATGAATTATATCCTGCACTTAATCTCAGAGCATGAGCAATATATAGTACTATCTGAAAATGTATGAGGAACGAAACTAAGTAAACATTCTGTCACACTCATGTTGTATTTTATGATTTTGTAAGCATTTATTATACTTAAAACATTTATTACATTCTTCACATCTTTTTATGTCATTGATATAATCAGAAATATACTGAATATTCTTATAAGTTTCATAAGGAAGTCTATCATAAATCTCAATTAATTGTCTTAAAGTAGAAATAGAATAATAAGCAATAGCAGAAACAGCCCCTGCAATAATTATCTTATCTCTATTTTTATAGCACAAATGTAAAATTTCTAAGCACTTTTCAACTTTGTTCACACTCGGTGATTGAACTTTGTTCACTCTCGGTGATTCAGGATCATTTTTTGAATCACTCATTTATAAATAAAAAAGATTTTGAATAAGAAATATACGAGTACGAGACAGCAACGCTGTGAGGAGTAAAAGTGTTTTTTATATTACTTTAAAAGACCCCCTAATGGTGAGGGGAGTGAGGAGTAAAAGTGTTTTTATTTATTCTCAGGGTTTAAACACATTCCCTTTATAATTAAAAATTTTGATTAATTATAAATAACTGATGTCTGAAACACCTACATACTGCAGAAATTGTAAACGATTTGGTTTAATCAGTAGTAATAATAACTACTTTTGCGTTTATTGTAATTCTCAGATATGTTATTCAAAGCCTGAAAACTACAATGTAGGATGTCATATAAATAATAAACTTATTCATTTAAATAATATTTTTAAAACACTTTTATCTAAACAATGTAGTCAACAATTAATAGATTCAATTAAGTCAGATATTCGCAGTAAAAATCTTTCTGTCGATCAAATAACTAGTGAATACATAAGTAAGTTCCTAGAAAAAGAATTTAATTATAAAAAAAAGAATTACAAATTGGAATATGAAATAATTAATAGAGTATTTGACATTAAATCATTGGCTAAATTTGATATCATAAGGATAACTAACATTTTTTTTAAATTCGTTAAGTTTGCTTTCGATCAAAAGACAGGTAAGAATTTAAACTACAAGTTTTATTTAAACAAGATTTTAGAACTTGAAGGGTTAGATAATATTATTGCTTCTAGAACTATAAAAAATCACTATAAAAATAATTTCAATGAATTATGTTGGTACAAATTTCTTATGAAAGGAGAAAATAAGAATCCAAGATGTCATTGTAGTCTTGAGTTGTATGATAAAGATGATGAAAATATAGTTTATGGTCATCGTTCATGCGTAAAAATACAGCAATACAGGTGCTGCCCATTAATATCACGTCCTGTTTTTCAACCAACTTCATTTCCTATAACTATTTATATTTTGAATGATATATATCAATAAAAATGAGGAGGAGGTGAGGAGTAAAAGTATTTTGATGTAACACAGTACGAGTACGAGAGGGGTAAAAGTATTTCCAAGTATTCTAGTTTCAACTACTTGTTAAGTTAGTTAAAATCTAGTTAAATTTTAGTTAGATCTAGTTAAGCTAGTTTCAACTAGAATCAACAAGAATCGAACAAGAAATCAACTAAAAAACAACTGCCCGTTAAGTTAGTTAAAATCTTGTTAAATTTTAGTTAGATCTAGTTAGTTTTAGTTGAAACTAGAATCAACAATAATTGAACAAGAAATCAACTAAAAAACAACCAAATGTAACTACCTGTTCAAAATGGTTAAAATCTTGTTAAAATCTAGTCAAAAGCTAATTAAGTTAGTTAGCAACAAAAAGCAACAAAAAATAGACAAGCATAACAAGGCAGTTACTTTTAGTTGATTTTTAGTTGATTTCTTGTTGATTCTAGTTGAAACTAACTTAACTAAAATTAAACTAATTTTAACAAGAATGTGACTAATTTAACAAGTAGTTGAAACTAGCAGTTACTTCAGTTGATTTTTAGTTGATTTTTTGTTCAATTCTTGTTACAACTAAAATATTTTTTATTTTTCTGTATAATTTTAGTCAATTGATATCAAAGAATTTATAAATTAATAAATGATCAGTGAAAAGTGCTTAGAAATTTTACATTTGTGCTATAAAAATTGAGAGAAGATAATTATTGCAGGGGCTGTTTCTGCTATTGCTTATTATTCTATTTCTACTTTAAGACAATTAATTGAGATTTATGATAGACTTCCTTATGAAACTTATAAGAATATTCAGTATATTTCTGATTATATCAATAACATAAAAAGATGTGAAGAATGTAATAAATGTTTTAAGTATAATAAATGCTTACAAAATCATAAAATACAACATGAGTGTGACAGAATGTTTACTTAGTTTCGTTCCTCATACATTTTCAGATAGTACTATATATTGCTCACGCTCTGAGATTAAGTGCAGGATATAATTCATTCAAACATTCAAATTTTATTTCAACTTCATTATAAATATTTTTTCCCTCATAAATAAAACACACAGTTTTTGATTTTAGTAACTGCATATCTTCTTCTGTTAAAGCATTAAATCGTGCAGGCAAATGAACTTTAAAAATCTGCTTTCTATCTGATAGCGTTACTTTTACATCATCATCATCATCTTTAAAAGCATCTTCTATTAAGTAAAACTTATCACAGATTAAGTCGGTTATTTCTTTCTTAGGTATGTAATCATGATCATTTCTCATTTTAACTATGAGGTGATGTAAATGATTAAATGCTGATATAGCAGTTATATTAATTTTATCAACAACAAGAAGTACTGTTTGCTTCTTTAGTGTAAATAAAGGTTTTTCAAAAACTGTGTAAATCAAATCAGCACTATAAAAACGATTAAAACTCGGATATTTTATTTCGTTTTCCACAAGATAGTCAATCATAAACGTTCTTAAATTCTGATCGGTTTTTTCAAAAACTCCTATATTTGTTACTAAAAATGTGAAATCTTTTGTAAATGCAAGTACTTTTAGGCCCGTATGCACCAACGTGGATAAACCTTAGATTAGGCTTAAAATAGGTTTAAGTATGGTTTAAAAAATTAATCCGCCTGCACCAACAAGGATTAACTTTTATCCAGTGTTTAAATCACAGATTATTCTAAATCTGCCAAGGGGTAGGTTTAAACTTGGATTCAGCCATTTTTGACGAACTGATCGAAGTGACAAGATAGACTGGATCGAAGCTCTTGAACAAGTTGACAATTTCCAATGGCCAGAACGGCTGATTCGAGATAGGAGCAATCCCATGGAGGAGTTTAGAGATGTGATTTCCACAAAAGATACCGCTTCACCAAGGAGAACGTTTTGGTTTGCAATTTTGGATTGGATAGAAGAGATTACACCCAACTCCAATCGTGAATAAAGTGCTCAAATTTTAGCTTTTTGCAGGTGTTTTCATGATTTTCGGTAGCTGAAATATTCTGGCTTCTTTCTTCTTTTGGTGTATAAAGATCAATATTACTTTTTACATTATTTTTATGTACTTTTGATTGAAGATGATTTTTCCAAGTGCGATTTTTTATTAATTTTTTACAGAATTCGCAATATCTAGTATTTTCTTCATAATGGATTGCTCTTCCTTGTTGATCTAATTCTGGTGCTTCCGGAATTATAGTTCTCACTGGTGGTAAGATACCCGGTTTTTTTCTAATGTCAACCAGGTCAGATTTACTTTGAGTGGTAATTTTATTTAGTTGAGTTTTTTTAGCTTCATAAAATTTATTCCAGTTTTGTAAATGTTTTTTGGTTTTATTATGTCTTGCAAGATTTGAAGGTGTAACATCTGTGTTTCATATTTAACAGCGAGTTTTATTTGTTGCGGTGGTTGATCGTGGTTCCCCTGACTGAACCGGGGCGGGTTGTGGTATAGGACTAGTGGGTATAGGTCGAATTAATGATGGTGTAGGTTGTGGAAGGTCAGCAGGGTTTATACCACCTGAAATTACAATTACATCTTCTAAAAGATTATGCATACTGTCATCTTGGTCCATAGATTGAAAAAATCTATCCATTAAGAATTGCTTGTCAGTTTTCTTCGCCATCTATTTATAATAGAAAACTTTTTTTAATTAAGTTTTTTTTATGTCCGAAACTGGTATCCATTCGTTAAATTTATCGCTATATCCTTTCCACTTTACTAATCCATATTTCTTTCCTTTAATTGTTTTATATCTGATGATTTTTTCGATTTTGTATTCTAATTGTTCTGGATTGGGAACATAACTTAATTCTTCTTCATAGAAATAACCATCCATTAGTTCATTCTGGTAATCTTCAAGCTGGTAAACAATTGGTTTAGTGAAAATAATCTGTTTAATCTTGAACACCTCTTCAGTAAAATTAGGAAGGTAACCTTTAGCAAAAATAGTTTTATACTTTGAAATTCTCACACTATCCCCAATTTTAAATTTAGGAACGCCAAATTCATGCTGTAAAAATGCACCGTAAAGGTTAAACCATACTGCTCCCTCATTTTCCTCTTTCCTTGCATCTACTGGTTTCATTCCGATTGATGTGTGAAATGTATTATTATAGCCTTTCACTAAATCTGGTAAAATTTCCAACCATTTGTCTGTCTCTTTTGCTGTAAAATATTTCCACATTCTTGTTTTTAAAGTACGGTTAAATCTTTCAACCACTGCAGCTTTTTTATCCGAAAATGAGGAAAACCATTCTATATCATTTTTCTCTAAAAGGTCTTTTAAATGTTTGTTGTAAAATTCTTTACCATCATCGAATTGAATTTTCTCAGGCACAGCTTCCGTGAAAATATCTACAAATAAATCTTTGACATCTTCACCTCTTTTACTCTTCAAAGCTAGAGCCCAAGCATATCTACTGAATAAATCTATAACAGTTAAGATATATTTATAACCATGATTAGTTTTCTCAAAAGCTTGCATATCAACTAAATCCGCTTGCCATTGCTGATCTATGTAGGAGACCATTGTTTTTCTGAATAAGAATTTTTCATGAACCGGTTTATGTAATTGATAAGTCGGTAAATTATCTAAAAATTCGTTTAATTGTTTATATTTTATTAATTTTCCGTCAGATTTCACTTTTTTCCAAATTTTCGCAATATTTGTATAAGCTACAGGACTAGTCCAGGAAAAATATGATTTGACCTAGAACAAATTGCAACAGAATTTCTTTTTGCTTTATATGGTTTAGTATACCCCTCCAAACATCACATAAAAAGTCCCTTCGAATCCGACCCCCCGAAGTGCCCTTAATTGGTATTTATTTGAGATCCTACATTGACTCCTATTACAATGTTTATGGACTTCTATTACAAATTCAAGTGTGCATGTACTGCTAACTTTTTCCTCGTCCGTTTTAGACCCTATAAATGTATTACCAATAGATAGAAATATGGCACCTCTTAGTCAGATAAGCATGATTAGAACATCATTAAACTCGTATTTGTTGTAAAAATGGCAAATTTGTTGATTTGGGGCAAAATATGACGTAATATGTCATTTCTACAACACAGCGACAACATATGATGTTCAAATCAAGCCTATCTGACTCAGAGGTGCCATATTTCTATCTATTGGTAATACAATTATAGAGTCTAAAACGGACGAGGAAAAAGTTAGCAGTACATGCACACTTGAATTTGTAATAGAAGTCCATAAACATTGTAATAGGAGTTAATGTAGGATCTCAAATAAATACCAATTAAGGGCACTTCGGGGGGTCGGATTTGAAGGGACTTTTTATGTGATGTTTGGAGGGGTATACTAAACCATATAAAGCAAAAAGAAATTCTGTTGCAATTTGTTCTAGGTTCCCCCTTATTTTCGATAAATATCCTGGGCTAGACTTTCCGGCCCGTATGCACCAACGTGGATAAACCTTAGATTAGGCTTAAACTAGGTTTAAGTATGGTTTAAAAAATTAATCCGCCTGCACCAACAAGGATTAACTTTTATCCGGTGTTTAAACCACAGATTNAATTCATGCTGTAAAAATGCACCGTAAAGGTTAAACCATACTGCTCCCTCATTTTCCTCTTTCCTTGCATCTACTGGTTTCATTCCGATTGATGTGTGAAATGTATTATTATAGCCTTTCACTAAATCTGGTAAAATTTCCAACCATTTGTCTGTCTCTTTTGCTGTAAAATATTTCCACATTCTTGTTTTTAAAGTACGGTTAAATCTTTCAAACACTGCAGCTTTTTTATCCGAAAATGAGGAAAACCATTCTATATCATTTTTCTCTAAAAGGTCTTTTAAATGTTTATTGTAAAATTCTTTACCATCATCGAATTGAATTTTCTCAGGTACAGCTTCCGTGAAAATATCTACAAATAAATCCTTGACATCTTCACCTCTTTTACTCTTTAAAGCTAGAGCCCAAGCATATCTACTGAATAAATCTATAACAGTTAAGATATATTTATAACCATGATTAGTTTTCTCAAAAGCTTGCATATCAACTAAATCCGCTTGCCATTGCTGATCTATGTAGGAGACCATTGTTTTTCTGAATAAGAATTTTTTATGAACCGGTTTATGTAATTGATAAGTCGGTAAATTATCTAAAAATTCTTTTAATTCTTTATATTTTATTAATTTTCCGTCAGATTTCACTTTTTTCCAAATTTCCGCAATATTTGTATAAGCTACAGGACTTTCCGGGTTGAAATAGAGATTTCTAAGGTACTGTTCTTGCTCCATTTTATTCGCGTTGCTTTCGCACGATTTATTTTTCGAGATTTTGAACAGTTTTATAGTATAAGGAAAGTGCACGGATCTTGACGGAGGAGATTTTATTAGTTTGCGAACTTAGGTAGGTATAAATTTTGAAAAAAGCCTGGAAATAGGGACATTTTAGTGTATTTTAGCCTATTTTTTGCTGCTAATCTTCCTCTTCCGTCCAGATCCGTGCACTTTCCTTATACTCCAGCTCGTTAACACGGTATGCAAAAAGGGTCCTCAGTGCAGTCAAAACATAACCCGCTCGACCCCAGCGAACAATGCAAAAACCGTACGATGAAACAGACCACCATCAGTTCACGGTGCATACCATTCATAGGAATAACGACATCGGCATATGACCTACAAGTACTTCCTTGAAAGTTCCTAGCAAAGCATTGGCAGTAAAATGTCCACTTTATTCATACGAAAACCAGCACAATGGTTGATATTCATAAAAGTTAGCAAATGCTTTTACTTAAGGTTTGCACAGCAATGTCCAATATAAATGTACTACAAAATTTGAAGTAAAAGCATTTGCTAGCTTTTATAAATAGCAGCCAGTCTTTTCCTTTTAGCAAGTGCTGCTTCTGCTTGAAGTATTTGCTTGCAAGCAAATGCTCGTTTTTAGCTCACCTGTGGTGAGCCCTAGGTCATATGACGTATGACACCAAGTTTCAGTCCGATTCTATCCTTGGCATGGCCAGCAGGTGGCTAAAACCAAAAACACAAAAATTGCAATAACTCCTGAACTAATAAATGGATCGTCTCCAAATTTTTATCATAGGTGTATCTAATGAGGATACATGACATACGTAAAGGGTTTGTGATTTGACCTACTTTTCAAGGCCACTTAGGTCAAAGTTCGAAATTTTGCCATTTGGTGACACATTTTGTAACTGCTAGAGCTATTGACGTGAAACTTGGTACATATGCAGCCCTGTGTCAGTTGACCAAGGACACCAAGTTTCGGTCCGATTCGATTCTTAACTTGGCCACCAGGGGGCAAAAACGAAAACCAAAATTCTAATAATTCCTAAACCAATGTCTGGATCGTCTCTAAATGTTCATCATCGGTACATGACAAGAAACGGATTTTTGATTTGACGTACTTTTCAAAGCCACAGAGGTCAAAGTTCAAAATTTTGTTATTTTGTGGCACGTTTCGTAGCTATTTGACCTAATGTTTTCCAACTTGGAGTGATCAAGTGTCATCTGTACCTGGAACTCAATGACTGCCCAGGAACAATGCGATTCATTTAATATTTGTCATTTGTTCTTCTGGTACAATCACCAAGGTGAGCACATGGTCCATTAAACTCCCTACGCAGTTGTGTATCGCGCTCCCTTCGGTTACTCGCTCTCCACAACTGCTTAACTTCGTAAAATTCGCCGCGTTCGGTCCACAGATGGCGCTGAGAGCGTCGGTCAATGAGAGCAACGAGCAACCGGTAACCAAGCTGTCCTGCGACACTTTCTCATTGGCCGAGCGGTTCGTAGCCATGGTAGCACAAGAACATCCGTTGCCAACGGGCCAAAGAGTTCTGAAAGCAGCGTGCTGATAGGCTGTAAAACTCGCGCCAGGCCCTGACGCCATCTGTTGACCAAACGCGGCGACTTACACGAAGTGAAGCAGTTGAGGGCGAGTAAACCGAAGGGGGCGCGACTCACAACTGCGTAGGGAGTTTAATTGTCCATTGACCATTTCATTATTCGTATGGCCCATTGACTTGACACTTGTCGTTCGTTCTTCTGGGACATTCACCCAGGTGAGCACATGGTCCATGAACCATTTCATTAAGTTGACTGCTAGGCCGAGCCGAAAATAAACCAACAGCAATGCTTCAAGATTTACGAATGTGTCGAGATTATACACCAATTTCGCAAATTTTTCGGACTACAACACTAATATTAAACTTCAGGTAACGCCACAAGGAAATGCGGAACTCGAAATGGTCACGGCTGGGACCGACCGAATCTTGTAGACTGCGTCGGCGACAAATTGGACGGCATCTATAACGAGGTGCGTGTTCTCGTTGGATATTTTCTGGAAATAAAGAAAACAACGCTTCCTAACAATGAGGGAGTGATGAATTTATCAAACTGTTCACCGTCGGTGAATTGAGTTCCTCTTCTACTTTTAGGATTTCAGAAATATCCGCACTATCTCAAGGCCCGTTTAGGGAGCGATTTTCACAAGCATTGGGATAATTAACACGCCGTGTACAACCATCTATATTGTTAAACCATCAAAAAGGATTATCCAAAACCCTGTGAAAACCGCCGCGGGCCTTAAATCAGTGAGAAGTAAAGTGGCTAGTAAGTTCTGGAACCTGTTCCGAGAGGTATTGAGTATGCCGTGTGATTTCATGTTCTGCTCCCGTTTTTCAGTCGGTTGATCTTGCTAAACGCAAGAACAGAACGACCATGGAGTCGATCTCAGGTCAGCTGAAGACGATCACTGGTGAGGGGAATCTGGTGTCGGGCGATCTCGAGATGGTGAATCGGGTAATTGAGAACCTTGTCACCGCCGAACACAAACACCAACTAGGAACCAAAACGACAGAAGAGGTAAGCGTTACTAAAACAGGGTGGCCCATAAAAAACGCAACAGCTTACTTCCACTCAACTAGCGCCCACATAATTTTTATGGGTGGATGGAGAATTTTCTTAGAAACAAAATGACATCAAGATTGTCACATTCGGTTCAGTTGTTTTCGTTCTAGAGCCATTTTTGTGAGGCAAAGTAAGCACGTTCCAGTGTATGACTTGCCATCAATTCCTCACACTGATTTTGATGAATACACAAAGACAGTGAGGCTGGGCCATAACTGCACCCCGTACTGGTCACCTACACACTTTCACTTGCACCATTCATTATTACGTAACACTTACAACCCTATTATCTGACTTGATGAAATTTGCCATTCAGAACAACTTTACAGTTTTAATCCCCTAACTGGGCCTGACTTCGCTTCACAAAAATGGCTCTAGAATCAAAAGTTCTGAATCGAATCGGACGGTCTTGGTCTCATTTTGCTCCTAAGAAAATTCCCCATCCATACCTACCAATGTTGAGGCCACCCTGTATACAATGTATTATATTGTCAACAGCGTAAGCCATTCACATCCGTCATGTTCGCCCAACTTGACCTCAGTGCGGAGCGATTTTCTTGGTTACCATAGCCCGGTCATGCCGGTATGTCAATCATACCAAAATAGATGAAGACCATCTTTATGTCTATTTCACCATATTTATCTATATTTCAGAATATCATCGAATCAGCTAGTAACGTACTAGAACTCAGCTACAAACAGGGATGGATGGATGTTCAGAAGGTATGGTATGCGCTGTGAGTGCATAGCAGCAGGATTTCACGAGGAGCAGCAGAAAAACATGCTATACCGGTGTCCCTAGGGATACATGTGCTGACCGGACGACTGTTCCTAGCCTTCATAACAAATGAAATGGGACTGCATTCCCTATGGTACATGCTCTATTCGCCTTATCTCATTTCGCCTCTTCCCATTTCGCCTTCAAAAAGTGTACATTTCGCCTTTCCTCGATTCGCCTTCTCTCATTTCGCCTTCTCCTACTTCGCCTTATCTCATTTTGCCTTTGTCTCTATTTGCCTTTTTCTACCACGCCTTGTCCTGTTTTGCCTCTGTATCTTTTTGCCTTTTCTTAAGTGGCCTTATCTAGTTTTGCCTTTATCTTAATTTGCCTTTGTCTTTTTTCGCCTTGTCTTAGTCTGCCTTGTCTCAATTCGCATTTGTCGAAATTTGCCTTCTTCCTAATTCGCCTTCTCTCATCTTGCCTTTGTCTTTATTCGCCTTACTCTTATTTTGCCTTCTTCCTATTTCGCCTTGTTCCATCTTGCCTTAGTCTCATCTTACCTTTTCCTATTTTGCCTTTGTTTCATTTTACCTTTTCTTAAAAACTGCATTCCATGACCTTAAACTAATATTCTACACCCAAACATTTGTCAAAGAGTTATTCCGTGTGAGTTTTCAACAAACATTGATAATATGTATGATGAGAAGTAATGCAATATGTATTAGAGGGTAAAGTAGGATGTGGCAGGATGGGACGAAGGTGAATTGAGAAAAGGCCAGTAAAGACAAAGGCAGAATAAAACAAAGGCAAGATAAGCGAAGGCAAATTGAGAAAAGGCGAGATGGGAAATGGCAAAATGAGAAAAGGCAAATTGGGAAGAAGGTGAAATGGGACAAAGGCTAATCGAGAAAATGCGAAAGGAGAAAAGGCAAAATAATACAAAGGCAGAATAGAACGAAGGCGAAATATGAGAAGGCGATTTGGGATGAGGCGAGATGAGATAAAGGTGAATTGGGAGTAAGGCAAGTTAAGACAAAGGCAGAATAATACAAAGGCAAGTTAGGCGAAGGCGAATTGAGAAAAGGCGAGATATGGAATGGCAAAATGAGAAAAGGCAAAATGAGAGAAGGCGAATTGAGATAAGGCGAATAGAGCAGACACCTTCCCTATAGGACTATACCACCTGTCACACCAGTGATAATCGTGGTCCCCCTGATAATGAAGTCCGTTCGATCTTTATTCATATTGTATGGCGATTCAATGGGGAACTTTTCTGCCGTCGGTGGCCGTAAGAGGCCGCCTGTTACCGGTCCTAGAACGTCGCAAAATTTGGCGTCAAGTGCGTGAGCCACGGCGCCCACGTCATTATGGACGACGTTGTGGCATGCATTTCTGCCCTGTGACGTCAAATTTCATGACGTTCTGGGACCGGTAACTCGTAGCGGCCTCTGACGTGTATTAGAGGGGTACCTTCAAAAATACCAAGTTGCGGCCTGATCGGACATCCAATATGGCCGCCAGGCAGCGTAACCTGATAATCATCCAAGTGCTAAAACTTAGGAATGGCTTGACCCAGATTGCTCAAACTTGATATTTACCTCCCTCTTGATGACCTTTACAAGCACGTCGAATTTCGGCCTGATTAAACTTCCAATATGGCCAACAGGTGGCATAACCCGAAACTAAACAAATGTGCTATAACTCAAGAACGACTTGACCCAGAGCGCTCAAATGTGCTATGTGGCTCCCTCTAGATGACATTTATGTGCATGTGGAGTTTTGGCCCGATCGGACATCCAATATGGCCGCCAAGGTGGCATAACCCCAAAATCATTGAAGTCCTGCTACTTGGGAATGACTTGACCCAGATTGCTCATAACTGACATGCACCTCTCTCTATCATTACACTATTATGTTCAAACGGGTGAGCACATGGTCCATGGACCATTTCATTTCCAATTTAACAAAGCTGTTCGAAGGGTGTTACTTAACTTTTTTACCCAACGAAAGAGTTCGTGTGCCACTCATCAGCTCTGGTTACACGTATCCAAAATCCCCGTGCTTTTTGAGACACGGTTTTTTTCCGAACCAGAAAAAACACGGCGTTCTTTTCGATCTTTTACTTTATGCTTATTGCACAGCGCCCTAGAGCCTTGCGGAATAGGGCGCTTTATAAATGTTTTTAATAATAATAATAATAATAATAATGGCGAGCGGTTACACTACTAAAAGTGCGATTGGTAATAAGTTCCGTATCCCGGCGATAAAGGCACTGCGTGTAGGCAACTCTCAGTCATCGAGTGGCTATTGGAGGCGTGAAATATCCTATACACAATCATGCGCATGACACATCGATTTGCATCGCCGTCTGTCGCCGGGTGCTTGGAACTACAAATAAACACAGGGATTTCGCGGTTACACTACATAAAATCCCCGTGTCTATTAATAGCCCCGGTGTTGCCCCTTCGAGCTCGCTGGGGCTAATAAGCACGGGGATTTCAGAAACGGGTCTATTTAGACTCGGCGATTTATAGGTGTAACCGCAAAATCCCCGGGGAAAGCACGGGGATTTATGTAGTGTAACCACAGCTAAAGTCACTTCACAGGCCTGAGACAATTGCTGCAACCCTCCATGCCTTTAGCCGTGGTTACACCTATCCAAAATCCCCATGCTTTTTGAGACATGGGTTTTTTCCGAAGCAGAAAAAACACGGCGTTGACACGGCGAGCGGTTACACTACTAAAAAATGCGAAGTTCCGTATCCCGGCGATAGGGGATCTGCATGTAGGAAACTCTCCATCATCAAGAGGCTGCTGAAGGCGTGAAGTAGCATATACGCATGCGCATAACTCATCAATTTGCATCGCCGTCTGTCGGGGCGTGGAACTACAGTAGAAATAGACACCCGGGGATTTTGCGGTTACACTACATAAATCCCCGTGCTTAAAATAGCCCCGGCGTTGCCCCTTCGAGATCGCTGGGGCTAATAAGCACGGGGATTTCAGACACGGGTCTATTTAGGCTCGGCGATTTGCAGGTGTAACCGCAAAAAGCCCGTGGAAAGCACGGGGATTTATGTAGTGTAACCACAGCTAAAGTCACTTCACAGGCCTGAGGCAATGGCTGCAACCCTCCATGACTTTGGCTTCTGTGAGTAGAAAATGCAAGCTCACAGTTGACCCAAGCGAGGTATTCCTATACCTTACCGAGAAAAAAGTATGAGGCATTCTCAGACAACAAGAAACGGAGCGGCGGCAGGAAACTACATGTGTATACGAATTTTTTGTATTATTTCAAATATTTGTCTGTGGCAGTTAGAGTTACTATGTCATGCGGGAGTGTGAACTAGTGATTGCTGTCCGGTGGACTATTTTGTCACGAAACTATGGTCCCGTAGACTACTACTCCTAGGGGTGACTGTCCGTCGGACTATATCCTCCGGGGGGGGGGGGTATGGTACCCGGACCATTATTCCCAGGGACGTTTGTCCATCGGACTTTCTTTCCCAGATGTGATAGTTCGGTGGACTATTGACCCTGATCGGTCTTCTGATATGAAGACGAATAATATTACGAAAAAATATTACGAACCCAACGTCTGGCTCCCAAAATTTCATGACATGTATATAAATCTTCGCTATTACGAACTCCTCCTTAGTACGAACTTAACCCTTGGACCCCGAAGGGTGAGGTCAAAGTGTTATCTGAGGTGTAAAATCAAGTGTTAACCTGAGCCCCAACTCGGATAAAACTTGAAGCTGGGGTAAACTTTAGCCGAATGTGTGAATGACATTTACATGTAGGGGCACCCAGGGCAAAACTGGGTGACGTTTAGACGGTAAGCGTCACCCAGTTTGAACATCGCGCCATTTTAAAATCTGCGTCCGAGGCTGGCGATCGATAGCGGAACGTCTGTCAGTTAGCGATCGCGAAATAATCAGCGAATGAGGAACTTTTACCCCATCCTTTAGCTGATATATCTCATTTAGGCTACTATTTCAACCAGGTTTTTCTTAACCTCATGACCTTTCGCGATAAAAATCCCGGCCCTGTATGATGAAAAGGAGGTCAAAAAATGTTCCAATTCATCTTCAGGAAAACGAATGTCTTGGGCGGTAATGATGGAGATGTCAGAATTCCTTTTCAGCTACACGAGCAGCGTACCACGTACCTCGGACGCAGGTTTTAAAATGCCACGATTTTCAAACTGGGTGACGTTTAGGCCCGTATGGACCAGAGAGGATCATCCCCAAGTTGAAGCTCAGATCAATGTTGATCGGTATCAAGTTTGGGATGAACCGAAAACTGGTATGCACCACTAAGGATCAAGGTCTGAACTGATCCAAAAGTCAAACCTGGTCACTAGCAGGATTAACTTTCCGATCAAACTGATTTGCCGAGTAGTTCACCATGGCGAAGTGGCTAGACATGGTTGATATCATTGAGATTTTAGAACAAAACCCAGTAATCCCTGTTCCCCAACTTATACGAGATCATAATGATCAGTTTGGGGTGTACACTGATGATGAATTCCGCATTAGGTACTGTTTTAGAAAGGACAGTGTCTTGATTTTCCTTGACTTAACAAGTGATAATAGGCAATAGATAGATAGATAATTTGAAGCTTCATAATCCTTTTGGATCTTAAGCTTATACTATGGTGTGGAGTCCACGACAGGCTACTGTCCACCTGTGTGGGGTCTTTTACTTGCCCTGGCATAGACACTCAGGTACAAGGGACCACGGCTTTGACCCTCATCCGACAGACTCTAATTGGTTCACAGCTTTTTCACATACATGTCCTGGCCGGGGATCGAACCCACGCACTGACCCTGTTAAAGTCTATTTCCACAGAGAGCATAGCGGCAAACACCCCACAAAGGGAGAAGTTGTCAGACCAATTAACCAGTGNCGGTAATGGTGTAGGAAGTAGGCCTAGTCTATGAAGTATAGGCTACTGCCGCAGAAATTCCGGTAGGTATGGCTAAGCGGCTTTTCAGCCCCCAAAATCTTGGAAGTGAACATGAGAGGTCCTACGGGGGGGGGGCGGAAATCGTGGGCAATTATCCGGAGGGAAAGTATCCTGATACCTCTCATGCAATGTAATGGATGTGGCGATGAGACGATGGCCGAAGACAGGTGTAGGGCGTTCTGCGGCTCACACGGAATTGGTGCAGATGGTACCAGCGCAATAAAAAAAGGTGATGGCAAAATGTGCCGCTCGATGAGTGCAGAAAAGCCATTGATTCTGCAAAGCTCGCATCACTTTCTGGCCTAAAAGTAGGTGGAGGACACTCCCCAAATAATCACTAAACATTCCCAAACGTTGTTGTCTCTGGTCAATGCGTAGTTTATGAGAATGTGTGTGACAAAGACCCATGTTTACTCGTTGACCTAACAGCTGTACACATTGCTACACTGTACACCTGTATATGATGCGATCAACTCCAGTTGGTACGGACGTATTTCAAAATGGAGTCCTTCCATTATAATAAGATTGGCATCCTGTGGCATTTCTGACGAAACAAAGCAGTTATATATGGAGAACTTTGAACATGAAACAGGGCCGTGTAATTTAATCAAAATCGAACCAAACAGAGTGGTTTATTTTGGGGCAAGAAGTAAATGGAAATACTGTTCGAAAATAGGACTTCCGGGTCTCACACTGACAGCGCCACGTCGTGGCGTAGTTCTTCGGGTTCCTCATTATTCGACTATCTTCGCGAAGATTTGTGCACCAAGTGATTCGGGTTACAGTTGATGCAAGTAGGAAAGATGTTGTGTAATAAGTACACTCATGGCCAAAAACTAGAACTTTGAAATTTGCTTAACAGCAAATTTGATAGTCCCCACAAATGGAAAGTTCAGGAAAGGTACGCGTACTGTAGGTGTGGAGTGTTTTTGAGGGGCAGCTGGCCCTAAGGAGATTTCAGTGTGATGGTAAGCTGATGAACTGTGTAGGTGATGTAAAGTGCACTTTAATACCAGTTACGTTGAAAGAATGTGTCTTGGTGTACTTTTTGGGAGTACATGTATTATTAAAATAGTTGTGCGGACCAGTTTGCAGTTTGCTGTGGAGAGAGGGGCTGTTGAAAGGTTTGGAATAGTGGCAAACTTGTAGTAAAGAAAACTGCACATTATTTCAATTCAACATAACTGATTTATTATAAAATGTAAAATATAAAAATGATAATGAAAATAAAAAGAATCATCATATTAAAATTATCATGTGCACATGACATATTCTCTCCTGATACATTTGAAATCTGTGCAGAATTGCAGTTCTGGCAGATCTAACAAAAACAGGGTTACAAGTCAGATTCCTGAACTGACTGAAACAAATAGCCCGTTTGGAAATGCTTCAATTGTTCTTTGACACTGTTGACAATATATAACCATATATAACCACAATTACTGAAGTATGAATCTAGTACATGATACTAACATGACTGCTGTTATCAAAAGTAGATCTGTTGCAGCTAAAATGCCTCACACAGTGGTACTGATGTGCGAAATTTTCCTTTGGGAGGCTGAGAATCCTGAACTGAATAATACAAACAGCCTGTTTGGAAGTGCTTCAATTGTTCTTTGACACCTTTGACAATTACGGATATAACCACAATTACTGAAGTATGAATCTAGTACATGATACTAACATGACTGCTGTTATCAAAAGTAGATCTGTTGCAGCTAAAATGCTTCACACAGTGGTACTGATGTGTGAAATTTTCCTTTGGGAGGCTGAGAATCCTGAACTGAATAATACAAACAGCCTGTTTGGAAGTGCTTCTATTGTTGTTTGACACCCTTGACAATTACCCATATAACCACAATTACTGAAGTACCGGTAGGAATCTAGTACATGGTAATATGACTGGTGCTATCAAGAGTAGATCTAGCTGTTGCAGCTAACTTGCTTTAGACAGTGGAACTGATCTGCGAAATTTTGCCTTGGGAGTAACCCCAAGAGAGAGGTTTCAATGTCATCTTCAAGATTCTCTGGAATTTGTTCATGTACGAATGCAGTGAGAACTGAATTGTCGATGGAAACCTCTTGTGTGGCATCAGTTTCATCCTGCACAACCAGTGTGGACACGAGTTCATCCATAATGAACGCAATGATGGTGACATTCATATCCTGTGGTGGTGGAGTGGAGAGCTGAAAAAATAGAAATAACTTGACTTTGATGGTGAATGATGTAGATTATAGTCATGAAGTAATGAGAGTGAAAAATGTTGTGGTGAAGAAATGTTTGTAATCTGAATTTGTTTTTGCCTTGTTGGATTCTTGGAAAATGAGAACAGGAACTTACTTCGATAATGGTGTGGTCTGTAGATGACAATGTTGTCTGTTTATCGAATGTAGAAACTGCAACATTCTTGACAGTGACATGCTGACCTGGTGAAAGAGGCATGTCTGCTTTTTGTCGCCATAGGGCCTCCCGGACTGATCCTGTGGGATCCTGTATGTGGATATTTCGTATCTTTGTTGGTGTCCCTCTTACAGAAACGGTTTGCACGACTTCAGTCTGAAATGATTGAAAATAGTGAGAAATGGTTACTTGTAGATAAGAGAAATGATGCTTTATTTCATGTTTCAAATTGAATGGGCTTGTCTTCTCATGCAAATTTACCATTTTAGTAGATGAAAGTGCACTATCCATTTGAGGCTTGGTACTATTACAAGAGGCTTGGTACTATTACTGTAATACAAAATGTACTTTGGAAGTCTGTACAGAGCTGTTCTTGCTATTTTAGTATTTAGGCAAATATGTACAGTCATGTAGTAGGCATAAAATGAATTATTCTTGTTGATGCATTTTTCAGTTAAAAGAGTTAACAATTCTGATGTCAGTGATGGCAGAAGACTGAATGAAGGGCTGTCTGTGTAATCTGAAAATTAGTAGGGTCAGGGGTGAATTTGAATGATAATGCTGCGTGTTTTGTTACTTTACTGTACGCTTACCTGTTGAATAGTGCCCTCGACAGACACGTACGTTTTGAGCTCGGCTTGTTTGGCGGTGCTGATTGGTATGGTTGGTGGTGTCGGAGGGTTATGAACTCTCTGGCTTTTTGAATGTGCTGCTCTGGTACTGGAATAGATGGTGTTCGGTAGATTCCAAAGTTTGTTAACAACACTGTTGTATTAGACACCAAGGTCTTGACTGTTGTTTCATTGTATGCGTACAATTTTCCTGCAGCAGATTCGTCAGCGATTCCAATTACCCACATGTGCTTTTCAGCACCTGCACTGTTGATTGAAATGGATTTCTTAGGACTTTTTTCAACTACTTTGATAGTAATTGGCACCTTGTTGTTTAAAGAAGGGGAAGTTGTGGCCTTCATGATGTTGTTTTTGGGTTTGTTGGGCATTCTGGAAATAGAGAAAAGAAACTTCGTAAGAATTTTTTTTTAAGATTGCATGTTGTAAAGAAAGGAACAGTGCAATCCTGATTCCAGGCACCTGAAATTGAGGATATGAAAATCATCATTGGAGATAATCAGTAAATAAGTATAAGAATGTCCACATCCTGCAATGATGATGTAAATTTGGTGTTAGGATGATTTCATGCTAGTGGTGAAAACAGCTCTTGCCATAAATTTACATTTGAAGAACACAGTAAACAGGTTCATGATAGCTGTAGTATGTGCAGAGTACACCAGCAGCAGATAGTATAGGTGTTGCTGAAGGTGTCATATAGATATGGTCAATGAGTGTTGCATTAGTGGTGGTAGGCTGATTAATAATTTGTTCNGGCCAGAAAATTTACTTCAATCAGAAATTTTTTTCACACAAACCTTGATCTTGGTTTCACGTTTTCCACTGATTACGACCATGCGCAAATGCGCGATGTGATGCGCAAATCAGTTCTTAGATTTTAAACTGCCTGATCGAGACATTCCTCCTGTTCGAGCAACAAAAAATTAGGCCTCGCGTACAACATAATATCCCGTTTCGGACACAACCTCCCAGTCGGGAGATGCAAAATCCCAATCGGGAGGTGACCTCCCGATGCGGCAAAAGTTCCTGACTGCTGACTGAACTGTTTCACACATGCTGTTGTTCTGAATCCTGCTCTTCTCTCCGTCTCAGCTGCTCAGACAGAAAGTAGGCCTAGCAGTGTGCCTGTGAGAAGGTAGGCTACAGCATACAGGCAGGCTGCTGACTGAGCATGGTGCATGCTCCCTCTGCAGCCATATATTGTCCACCTGCATGCTGCATAATGTGTTGAGTTTGAGAGAAGGGAGTTTGAGTGACTGCACGACAAGAACAGTTGAATCACAAATTACGGAGGCCTGATTTCTCAAACACCAACTTCAAATGGATTATCACTCAATTACCTTGCTGGAAAATACCTCTTGTAACGTTTGATTACATTATAACAGATGAAAACATGAGTTTGAAACTTGCTCTCAAGCGCAACTTTAGACAAGTGACGACCGAAGAGCACCCCGACTGTTTCCATACGCGCAAAAGTTAAATCGATATCAGAAGAAAAATAACGCTAAAAGTGAGAAAACGGAAGTCGCAATATTTAGAGTATTATTGTATTTTGATAGTTTTAGATTCTTAAAGTGAGTTTGTTGTATATATTTTGAGTAAAACGATACAAGTTATTGCGGACTTGCACATCTTTTGTGAACAGTCCTTGTTGCTACAACAGTGCCATGGATTGCATTCGCGCAAGAAAGTACAATTGGCGGGATATTCAAATGAGTGAATGCATTGATGACGTCATACTCCAGGCCATGTGCACGGCGCATCTGATGACGTAGTGTATTAGAGAGGTCTAGAACCAGCCAATCGAAAGTATAGTTTCAGAAAAGCTGGGCACAGCATTGCATATGCAGCACTTTCCACATTTTGCTGCAAAGGTGCAGAACCAAACGTTGTCTATGCTGGTCACACACCCTGTACACATGCATCGACCCAAATCCCTTTTGATACAGAAGTAAGAACTGATTCCTTTTAGCCTCTCTTCCGCAGTGGATATACCCGACCGTCGGTTCCCCAGTTCATAAAATTTTCTTGCGGACCCGACTGAAACTTCAACCAGTCGGGCCTCCAATTCATGGAATTTCCTTGTGGAACCGACTGAAATCTAAGGCCTACGCGACGCGGAAGTTCTCAGTCAGCAAACTCTAATGATTCCCCCAAATGAACGCATAGGGACAGCAGCCTAGTGGTGGGCGTGCGTGGCTATCAAACTGAAGACCACGGGTTCGAATCCCGTCACGACAGCTATCAATCTTTTTGTAGTTTTATTTTTTCTTGTCAATTTGTTATCAATATCAACCCCGCGTGACTGTCAGAGTGAAAATGGTGAACAAAACCTTGCATTCTTGAGCCGAAAATGATGAAAAAAATTTAGGACCCTAGACCTCTGAAAAATATTTTTCATCAGACAGCAGCTGTCAACATTAACGCTGTAAAAGGAGAATATGGGGACAATGGACCCCGTCAAGAAAAAAATTAAACTGACCATTCCGATTATTATATCATTTTAGGCCTTTGCAGTGCGCACTCTTGAAGTTACGGTGCAGAAAATTTTACATCACGGTCACTGTACGAAGAAAAAAATCATTCTGCACGCATATACGGCCGTCGGGGCCGCAAGAAATGCTCTGTTCTGGGGAAACGACGGTCGGGTCTGCAAGACAGCACATTTACTTGCGGAAACGACCGTCGTTTCTGCAAGACGAAATTCATTACCTGCGGGACCGACCGTCGGGTAAATATCCCCAGCCTTTTTCTTCCCTCTCCATTAAAAAGGGACAAATTTTGTAATTTGAAATGCTTTTCTTGTAGGCCTACTCTGTAGCCTACACCACACAGGCAAATATACCTGAAAATCTTTCGACACAGTAGTCAAGTCTAACTTACAAAAGTCAAATTCCTTTTCCATCTATACATAACCAATTAGCAACAAGTCACAACTTCAATTATAAAAGTCAACTTTCAGTTCTATAAATAACTTCATAACTTAGGATACAGAACAGTTAAACAATGTGTTGTGGGCGAAGCACTTTTTGATGTTTCCCACCAAAAATATAACCCAGGTGTTCCTTCTTACCATAATTCCTCCAAGTATGCAGCAAGTTAACAAATTTATCGTGGGTTCAATGCAAATATTTGTTGTTGCTTTCTCGTCTGGACAATGAATCCACAATTAGAATATTGACCGGAGAGTTGTGTTCCACTTAGCCTGATATCACGAACTCATCAAGATGTCAATACCCCGGTATTTCACGGGTAGTATGTAAACATTGAACGTTTCAAAAGAAACGAGCCAAATGAAACGACCCAAAATGTTTTTAAAAATACGAAAAATCATAACAAAAATACCAAAAACCTATATTATTTTACATGGTATGNCACATTATATTCAACGGTATTACCTCACCGTCACTCCAAATCAGACACCCACCACATTTTGAATTTACATCAATATTCATTTTGCTTACGACACGTTAGGGTTACGCATCTGCTCCGCAAGAACTAGTTCCGAAAGTGTTACGCATGCTTTGTGAATAGAGTGTAAGTATGTCGTAACATTTGCGTAACAATACGCTACGTAAGGCTTCCGCAAGCGTAAACTGACCCTGCGTAAGTACCTTTGTGAATAAGGCCCCTGAAGCGGTGGAAATCCTCTGTCACTTCATTCAGTTACTATTGAGTGAGCCGGAGTCGTCTTGTAACAGGTTCAGTAGAGAAAGCCGGCCTTCTTTATATAATTTTCAGCTCTTCTTGCTGCAGCTGCGACAACTTGCATAGCTGGTAGGAACAACATGTCGGCTGGTGTAAAGTTTACTCAAACATTTTTTGACCTCACTCGGCTTTAACACCTCAAAAACCTCTAGAGGTAGGTGTTATCCGTAGTTACATTCAGCTGTACAAAACTTTAGAATGCATGCCCAAAGCTCAGGTTAACTCTACACCTCGATAGTGCAGGTGTAAAAATCAGGAAGAATCAGGAAGGACGGTGTTTTCAGGGTGTTAACTCTACACCTCAGATCGGAGGTCAAAGTTTGGGATACGTTTAACACTTTGATAAATATACAGGGGTGTATCAGAAAAAATAGACTCTCGAAAAAATCATCATAAAATAAACACAGACAGAGTGGAGTTTTGAAAAACTGGCTATATCCCTTTGTAGAGGACATGATTCTGCATCGAATGATACCAGTATCGTTGTTCACACTTCACGTTTCAATGAGCAGCGACAGTTTGAATTTTGAAAAATTGAAGTCCTTTGCGCACGGAAATGTGAGGGTTAAAACTGGATCTGTCGAAGTGAATGAAAAGTTTAGACTGAGTTTTACTAGCGTGCCGAAGCGTTTTTGAAATCATTAACGTAGTGGATATATACCCGACCGTCGGTTCCCCAGTTCATAAAATTTTCTTGCGGACCCGACTGAAACTTCAACCAGTCGGGTCTCCAATTCATGGAATTTCCTCGTGGAACCGACTGAAATCTCAGTCAGTCGTGTCTCCAGTTATGAAAATTCTTGGGGAGCCGACGAGATTTAGGCCTACGCGACGGAAGTTCTCAGTCAGCAAACTCTAATCACAGGAATATGTATCGTTGAAGCAGAAGGGTCCCTTTGGGACCCCTTACTGACAACACTTAAGTGTTGTCAGTAAGGGTCCCAAAGGGACCCTTCTGCTTCAACGATACATATTCCTGTGCTCTAATGATTCCCCCAAATGAACGCATAGGTCCCGGCAGCCTAGTGGTTGGCGTGCGTGGCTATAAAACTGAAGACCACGGGTTCGAATCCCGTCACAACAGCCGTTTTTCTGTCGATTTTTTTGTAGTTTTATTTTTCTGGTCAATTTGTTATCAATATCGATCCCGCGTGACTGTCAGAAAATGGTGAACAAAACCCTGCATTCTTGAGCCGAAATGCATGAAAGAAATTTAGGCCCCTAGACCTCTGAAAAATATTTTTTCATCAGACAGCAGCTGTCAACAGGGACAATGGACCCCGTCAAGAAAAAAATTAAACTTACCATTCCGATTATCATTTTAGGCCTTTGGAGTGCGCACTGTTGAAGTTACGGTGCAGAATATTTTAGTATTTTTACATCACGGTCACTGTACGAAGTAAAAAATCATTCTGCACGCAAATACGACCGTCGGGACCGCAAGAAATGCTCTGTAGGGGGCCTACTGGGGAAACGACGGTCGGGTCTCGTAGCTGATAATTTGAGCTTGCAGCCACGACGGGTCGGGGCTCGAAGATATTAAATTAGGCTTGCAGATACGACCGTCGGGGCCGCAAGAAAAGCTCTGTACTGGGGAAACGACGGTCGGGTCTGTAAGACAGCATATTTACTTGCGGAAACGACCGTCGTTTCTGCAAGACGAAATTCATTACCTGCGGGACCGACCGTCGGGTAAATATCCCCAGTCAATAATTAATCCTTTCACCCTCTAACCCCGAAAAAAAAAGTTTCATTTTTGAGTGCATCCTCACCAAGTGTCAAAAAACGTAAACTTTTTACTGTGGCCTAACCATTGTTCACCCGCACCACTGGACACAAGCCAAAAACTGAGGTCAGTGCACAGGTGCTCACAGATTTATGACCAGGAATTATGTCATTGTCTGATCAACATAAGGTATTAATTGAGCTATTTGAAGGAAAGATGAAATTGACCAGACATTCACTTAAGGTCACGATCAGTTCATGCAAGTATGTTTACCATTTGGTGAGGATACACTCAAAAATGAGACTTTTTGTTTCGGGGTTAGAGGGTGAAAGGATTAAAATTATATCCAAAACGCTTCGGCACGTTAGTAAAACTTAGTCTAAACTTTTCATTCACTTCGACAGATCCAATTTTAACCTTCACATTTCCGTGCGCAAAGGACTTCAATTTTTCAAACTCCAAACCGTCGCTGCTCATTGAAACGTGAAGTGTGAAGAACGATACTGGTATCATTCGATGCAGAATCATGTCCTCTACAAAGGGTTATAGGCAGTTTTTCAAAACTCCACTCTGTGTTTATTTTATGATGATCTTTTTCGAGGGTCTATTTTTTTCTGATACACCCTGTAGAGGATAACACTGATACTCGGAACTTTGACATCACACATTAGGGTTCATGCGGCATTCATGATTTCAAATCTAATGAAATTTAGACAAGATTCATCAACATGTAGGCCAAACATGCCAGGGGGCTTGTTTTGCAGTTGTCTAAGCTTGTGATTCAAAAGGTGTCCCAGTGGCCCTAGATTATCTGTATGAAAAGAAAATGTGACTATGAAAAATATTCATGGAAATATGCCGGAAAATTAGGTGGGTATTTACCTTTGACTAAGGGTGTACTATCCATCCAGTCACAACAGCAAATAGGCCTATATGACGAATGCCGCGCAAATGAGGTCATCTAAGGTATGCCCTTTACAATTCATTATATAATCGTCTCAACAAAGGCAGTGCGACCGGCGATACATGTTTAAAGCTGAACTGCATGCGTAAAATCAGGGCCTCGCACGTTTTTAAAAAACGCCCGCGCCACAGCGCGGGCAGTACCTGAAATAACTTGGGACATCCGCCATGTTTAATGGGACTCCAAACATGATAGAGTACCCAAGCATGTAGATGGCAGCACCTTATTTGCGTCCTGACCATCACAAAGTTATCAACGCTGTAAGTGTATGTGCCTGTGGGCCTACATATCAGAAATCGAAATGCTGGAAAAGTATTGGAATGAAAAAAGGAAGAGCCCGGATCCGGATTCGAACCTCCAAGTATTGGCTTGGAAGACCGGCGCGTTTTCCACTAGACCAGCGGTCCGCTGCGTTTATTCGAGCCCTTTTTCTCGGGGAAGTTATTGCGTATTGGGGTATAGTCGTTCCCAGGTTTCGCAAAGGTGTAAATGCCTATGTAGGCCTATGGTCAATTCATCGTCGAGTTTTGATCATATGGCCGAGGTTACAGGAAAATCACAATAGGGCCATGACACGTCAACATTCGGTGCGAGGAATACTTGTGAACAAAATTTTCTGCTTTTGGCTACTTTTGACTATCAGGATGTGTATCAGGTGAGCGTTCATTCCTAGTACTGTTTTGAGTCTTTTTCATTTCGGCTTCGGTTCTCATGACATACTTGCTAGGCCTAAATTGGCGTGTTTTTGTTTGTCCCTTAGCTCAGTGTGTGCATGTTCTGGAGGCCTAGTATGGATAGGCGGGGCCCGATAGGTGAAACATCTGCCAAGGGAATGCTGTACACCAATTTTTGAGTGTATGATAGTCTGTCAGGCCTAGAAGAAGTAGGCTACAACCAGCTTCTCAGATATTTGTTTTATTACAGCTGTTCCACCATTTCATGAGATGGGCGTGTACTGTCTGTATAGCCTGTACATACCGATGGCCTACATGGGCTTCTGGTATGTAGGCCTACATGCACATGTACATACAGTGTGACTTCCATTTGTTGATGGTCAGGACGCAAATAAGGTGCTGCCACCTACATACTTCGGTACTCTATCATGTTTGGAGTCCCACTAAAACATGGCGGATGTCCCAGGTTATTTCAGTTATTGCCCGCGCTGTGGCGCGGGCGTTTTTTTAAACGTGCGAGGCCCTGGTTTTATGCATGCAGTTCAGCTCTAATCACCTGTTGGACTTGACTAGCTAGACCGACGTACTTGCGCTGTTCGAAATTCCGATAAACACCAGTGTTTTGGTAGACTTGTCTAACAGTTGTCTTACAAATGTTTAGGCTTAAACAAGTCCAAGTTAGACAGGCGAAAACCACCTTTGATAAGTTCGGGCCGTAGTGTCTACATATTTCAGTTGGAGGGTGGCGATCTTTGGTACCGAGTAGTTTAAGTTCAAAAAGGCCCATTAGGCTTCCTTTAAATAGAAGTACATGTATACGGTATTCTTCGGTATTTGGTGCACGTTTCGTATCGCGCTTGCACGATTTTTTCTCTTCGTATATTGCCCGTGGTCGGGAGAATAGGCAAAGATTGGTCAGTTAACTCATTCTAAATACCTTTTTTCGTTGATTGTCAGCAGAATCACATTGCCGGCAAGCAAAATCATAGTGAATATCGGAAGTAACTATCGTGACTGTGAAACAAAGTTGTCAGGTTCGATAATTCAGTAAATATTTTACAGAGTGTCCTCAAAATACTAACCCTTTCTTGGTCACTCGTTGGTTGGGTGTAAAAAACGTCCTGACACATCCTCTACATGAATTTTTACTTTCCGTCCTAAAACATCAATGCAAATCCAACGACAAAATGGCCGAGGTTAGCTCACCGTATATCCTATGTAAATCGCCGTGTCCGTACACAGTACACCGTATACGGTATACCCAATACCGTATACTTTATGTACAGGCCCATTGCGTGACGACGCCAAACTGTTCAACTTAAAACTCGTGATAATTCATTGATAACAATGATTACAAAAACATTTCTGGTACGGTACGTTACGTATTAGGCGTCTAAGTGAGCTTTCACCCGAAATAACTGGGCCTAAATCCATAAAACCTTGCTAGGCTTAGTTGCCTGCTAAAGTGCCCAGTTTGTACAGGCCGATGTACACAACTAGCAACCAACTACTAAGCTAGCAAGGTTTTATGGATTTGGGCCCTGGATCCTATTTCGGGATTGTCCAGAAAAATGACTTTTTTTTGGAAAATCACCTTGAGCTATTTTACGTCAACATGCTATATCGAATCGAAACAAACTCTGTTCGAAAAGTTGCAGCCATACCCAGCGCATGTCGATATAACAGCAGATTTGGGGTTTTTGAAGTAGGCGAGATGTCCGCGAATTTCCCGAAACAGAGAAAATTATGTGGAGTAAAAGCTAAACTTTGTTAATTATAAGCATAGCATCTTTTTAAAAAATCGGCTGTTATATACCGACATAGACTCCATTCTCACGTGGTGTTATTTTCCTCCGTGTGGATGGTGCCAACCTGATATTGCACTCTTTTGACACAAGTAACGTATTGCTTTTGCCAGATGTTATGATGTGCATCTACATGTATTTTGCTTTCATGCGTCAACCTTTTTGTCCATCTCTTTCTGAGAAATATGCCGGAACACCTCTCTTGATGAAGAACGTTGAATGGTACGGGCAGGTGATATCAGAGCGTCATCGATCCGAAGACTGGATGGTCCTTCCATCTAAAAATATCGGTAAGCAAGTTAGACCCCGATTTTTAGCTCACATGGGTGATCTTTTGTCGTGGTGCAGCGTCTGGCGTCGTTCTAGTGCGGTATGGTGTGTCAAGAAAACAGCTCCCGTAGGACTTTTGTTCTCAAATTGTTTTTTTGCAGTTCTGGGTTCTTTAGGGTCCAAACTATCAGAAATTGTTGGGGTTCAAATTTTTCAGGCCTCCACCCTCTTTCTGCGGGGGGGGGGGGTCACCCATCTAGGACCCCAGAAGAGTATGTCAGCCACTTAACAACCGATTTTTATAACACGAGAGTCGTTTTGTAGGTTTTTGCTCACCTCTGTGAGGTGAGCTTTTCTTATGGCGTGTTGTCCGTCGTCCGTCGTCGTTAACTGTAACAGGGGTGGCAGGTTTCTAAACCGCCTGGCTTAGAAACCTAGGTTTCTGTGGTAAAAATTATCTCTGGACGGAATCTTAGTGATGCCAGTTTTACCCATTGGCCTGTAGGGGGCGCTTTGTGAAAACGTTTTGGGTGTATCTCCTGAATGCTGCTAGCTAGAACCATGAAATTTGATTTCATGGAGTGGCTCCACTATTTTTTCCCAGGACCTGTCCTATAGCAGCGTTTACACTGAGCAAAAATAACCGTGCTTGAATCGCCAAAAAAACAACAAGTGTAAACGGGACAAGCGTGCCAGGAACGGTTCCAAAGCGAACCGTGCCGAGACTACCAGTTGGAGGTGATCTCGGACCGGATCGAGCACGGAACCGTTCGATAACACTGGTGTGTAAACGGTAACCGATCTCGCCACGGTTGCTAAATTGTGTTCTACACATGCGCAAATTATGAATGACGTCATTAGCGGGGAATTTCTGAGTGATTATGCATGAAGGCATCCATTTTGTTGTTTTCGTCGTTTAATTTCCGTACCTCTGATCGACTAAACTGACTGGAGAGGGCGTGGCACAGCGCCAGCTCATGAGTTTGGCTCGGTTAGATTGTGCGGTGTAAACGGGGCAGATCGCCAGATGACGAACCGGGCCGGTCCGAGCACGGATCGCTTTTTCCGTGACCAGTGTAAACGGGGCTTATGAATGTCCACAAGGGTAAATAGTAGGGAGTGGCAAAGAGAACTACCTCGCTATCCTAAGGGTGCCATGGAAGCATTTTGTTCCTGTTAGCTGCTGACCATGAATCTTGGTGAAACCCCTCTATTCTTGAGATTCATCATACATATAATTTGGAACAACCAGCCAAATATCTAATCACCACAGTGACGGAAGGGAGCAAGGGTATGGTTGATCGCAGAAGGGGCTAATTCAGGTCCGACGTGAAAATTATTGTGGAAACAGAAATTACAATGTATTTCATATTTTCTCCAAAGTGTGTGTGTGGGGGGGGCTGGGTATACCTCCCATCCCCTCCTCTCCCCACTGGCTTCTACACCTGTTTGTCATAGTGCATTCATATAAAAATCTACGAAATCCATGAACAAGGCAGGCAACATTCAAATCCGCATCACAGTATGTATATACCCAATCTAGCCGTGGAGCAATGAAATGCGGAAGGTGGAAATGTGACATGTATTTGCGGTTTTAATAATCTGCCAGAGCAGTCCGCATGACTGGCGTCAATTATACAAGGAGCTAATAGGTTGGTCACAATCTTACAAGTGAATGGGTGATTAAAACTGTGTGGTCAACCACCGCGTTCTGATTTATTACTTCCGCATTCCATTGCTCCACGGGTAGATTGGGTCAGACTTTGCATATAGAAGCGAAATATCCCTGGGGTTGTCCTCTTTGCTAATTTCCTGTTCGAAGATGCCGTATCTTTTTTTCCAGTGCTACAAACCAAGAAAACATCGGTTGACAACTTGTCCAACGATGACTCAGAAAGCCAGGTCATCCTCCCTGATTACAAACTTTCGGGGATGCCAAATTGGGTTAACGCCATGAATCAGATCAAAGTTCATGTTAAATCGATTAGAGATCAATACGGAGGTAAGTTTGTGTGCACCAACTCCGAACGCCTCGTTTCTCACTCACAACAAACTTAAAGACCCTCTGTGTTAAATTTTCGGGTTTTTAGGAGAGTGCAGGTAGAGTCTCATATAGCCTCCTGAGGGTCCCCAAAATGCTTGCCTGATACGTACTTCAGAGGACGTATCAGCATGGAAGTATGGCACGTCTTTCCCTTTCTCTGCCGAAAAGGGACACTGCAGGTAGAAAACTTCTCCTTCCTTGTATTGAAGTCTAAGAGGCAAACAGCCAGAGATGGTAATCTAATTTATTCCTCTGTTCACACTTGTTGCTTTTGCCTCTGAACAGACGAGAGTGAAGTCGGCGTGAGTGGACTGCAGTACAGGACACTGAATGAACTCATACCAAATACAAGCACAGATGCTAACAGGTTTGTGATACTATTCTGTTACTATCATACCAGCAGGCCCTCCGCTTTAATGCGCCCTATTTGTTTCTCAGACAAATTGGGTTGACTCATGGAATCGCAATGGGGAACCCGCATGACTGCAGATGGCGCAGCAAGTATAAGACCCGAATGACGTACTGGCGTCACTTTTCTCGCTGTTCACGTCGCGCCGTCAAAGCATGTGTGCATTTTTCTACACAATTTTCCGTGGAAATTTTCCACAAATACGTTGTCAATATTGGCATCCTGTGACATTTCTGACGAAACAGAGCAGTGATATATGGACAACTTTGAACATGAAATAGGGCAGTGTAATTTAATCAAAATTGAACCAAACAGAATGGTTTATTTTGGGGCAAGAGGTAAATGGAAATACTGTTAGAAAATAAGACTTTTGGGTCTTGCACTGACAGCGCCACGTCGTGGCGTAGTTCTGCGGGTTCCTCATTGTACCCTCCAATCGTCGTAATACAGCGACCAGTCCATCAACCGCTTCTGTGGTGCCCAGCTACATTCTTGAAAGTTCGGTACACTGGCGTATTTCTGTCTTTCTCCAAAGCTAATTTTCAGCGTCCTTGTGGCCAAGGTGTCCACCTCTGATTCTCAAACGAGATGTCTCTTTTTTCAGGTCTGTCGTCGTCAATTCGAATATCCTTACGTTATCTATCGTTCCTGCAAATTCAAGTGCTATATTCAAGCCGCCCATTCGCATCACCTTTCAGCACTCAAAGGTTTGTTCCCCTCTGTTGTTAGAAATGTCGCCGGGATACGGTGTACCAGGGGAGAAATTCCTCGGAATGGAAGTCCTTTATAAATGCCATACATTGTCAACGGTTATGGTCAGGGTTGGCGACATAATCCTCCACAAAGGCATAATCCATCAAGGGTGTGGTTCCCAAAGTGCACGTAAAATCGTACACTTAGCATGCACTTATGCTACGTATACGTGAAGATAAGGTTGTGCTAAGTTTTATTCACAAAGCCCACTTTGACCACTCCTAACCATAACGTAAAGTTTGCACTAAGATAAAATCACACGCAAGGTCAGTTGATTGTGCCTCCAGACGAAATTGCATAATTTTGTAAAACTATGGGGTTATTATGTTGATTTGTGCCAGGCGCTCACACTTGACGTAATAGAATGCAAGCTCTGAGGCGAATGCAAGCTTTAAGGCTTTAAAGCCGAGCGTACATCGCACTTACGACTGGAAGCAACTGATCCGATCAGTCGCTGGCGATGTACGCGGTGAGCGCACATCGCAAATTAAGCAACTCGAAAAAGCTAGAAGGTTCCAATCATTCGTCATGTCCTGATCGCGTACATCGTAACATCTAGGGCGTTTGAGACTCGATGGGACTTGGTTTCGTTAAGGGTTATGTAAAGTTACTCGAAATCTCGAATTTTTGACGCAAAAATCTGACTAACTGCACAAAAATTGGGAAAATAAGGCTCGGGGGTTCTCGGGAACCATCATAAGAAGGTGCCCCGAGCCTTATTTTCTTAATTCAGTGTGCAGTTAGTCAGATTTTTTTGCAGCAAAAATTCGAGATTTCAAGCCACTTTTCATAGCCCTTAAGAAAACTAGCATTGATCAATCGCAAGCCCGCGCATATCGCAGGGGCTGAACGAAAATGGATACAACTAGACCTACATGTGGTCGCTAGAAAGTTGAACGTTTTAATAAAAGATATTCATAAGATATCATAATTCAGATGGTGAGAATGAAAAACGCTTGTAAAAAACTTTCTCCATTGATAAAAATCCTGGACTTGAATATTCAGATTAGTAAATCTATAAGATTCTGGCCCCTATAGACACTAATCATTTCTGATGTTGGTTACAGTTGATCTGCAATTTTGAGCGAGAATATGGTACTAATAGTTTTGACGAAAAACCAAATTACACATGTACTCTTAAAACATAAAACATACACTTCCAGAGTAGTCTCTTCACATATCAAAAACTTTACAAGTCTTGACAACTTCACTGTTTTCAAGCATTTTTATGAGGGGATACCGGTACTCTCCTGAGTGTCCTCAAAAGGGATAGAATACTTCCGAAGGGCACATATTCCCTCAATCCTTCGAACACTCCATATGTCCCACCACAAACTGACACCCTCTAATGTCCCATCACACACGGACACCTCTGAGTCTGTGTGAGGTGGGACTGTTTCATTTCACCCATTGGGACACCATTGGGTCACCATTGGGACACCATAGGAACCACCCAAGAAACACCCTGTCATCCTGTGTGGTGTTTTCTTGGGTGTCCCTACGGTGTTCCTGAAGGTTGTTTCTAGGGTGAATTCATGAATATTTTTAGTAGGGACGAGCAACGATATTCGTCAACTTTAAGTCGTGAGTGCACCCGCCATTTCGCCTAAGAGCCATTTCGCCTAATAGCCATTTTGCCTACTTGCCATTTCGCCTACTTGCCATTTCGCCTACTTGCTGTTTCGCCTAGCCGTCATGTCGCCTACTTTAAATGACTTTCACTGCCAGCTGTTTTGTTTGAACTGGAAGGAAAACTTTGTGGCAAAAGCAGGATTTCCATATTGATATTGTATTGATGGAAGTAGCTTGAAGTGAATTTTGGAGGGCCATTAAAAAGAAACGCAAATGTTATTTCTAGCTACATGTAAATGACCTTTATTTCGACACACGAGAACATTACACATGTCAGGGTGTCTACAGCCTGTGGAGCACCAAATTTAAGACCTTTCTAAGACTTTTTAAGACCAAGTATCAGCAACATTTCAGACTTATTTACTTCTACCCCTTACAGATCCCTGACATGGTTTCTGCCAGGAAAAATATGCTAGGGATCAATGTGGGTGCTGAAGGCAGGTGCCTGGGGGGGGGGTCTGGGGCCCTCCCCCCATAAAAATGTGGATTTTAGAAGCTTGGCGATGTGATTTCCCAGTATTTCGGAGCCAAATTCCAAGAACAGTATAGCTGACAAAATCGACCAATTTTAGTGCCATCAACAGGAAACCTATAGAATATTTCGACAGAATATTGAATGTTCTGCATTACTGAGTCTTTGTTTCGATAAACCATGAACATTAAAAGGCAGATTAATGGGATTAAACTCGATAAAATTTTGCTATCTCCAGCAGGTAGGTAACCGTATCTGCTACAGCCTCCTCATGACCCCCTTGCTAATACTAGGTAAAAAAGACCTCCTGAGAGAGTAAGCCAAGCCAAGCCAACAAACACCTAATAATAACTTCCTGAGAAGATTTCTCAAAAAGTTTGTTTGGTATAGAGCTTGTGCAGCGGCTCATTATGACGTCACGTTTGACCGGCGGTCCACCACGCTGGCGGTCAACGACAAAGTGCGCCACGTGCAGATCGCGTCATGGTTGAAGACGCAACACTCCACTTGCGCTGACGACAAACTGCACCACGTGGGTCGCCGACGTCATTTGACGTCAGTTTGACCGGCAAGATCGCGGATTTTTTCGTGATGACGTCACCTGCACAAGCTCTATTGATTCATCTGTTTTTGTGCACTGGTAGGCCTACATACTTAATTACTGTGCTCCATAATCCAGTAACCAAATTAACCAATATCAATCTGGAAATCCTGCTTTTGCCACAAAGTTTTCCTTCCATTCCAGTTCAAACAAAACAGCTGGCAATGAAAGTCATTGAAAGTAGGCGAAATGGCAAGTAGGCGAAATGGCTGGTAGGCAAATTGACAAGTAGGCGAAATGGCTTGTAGGCGAAATGGTTAGTAGGCGAAATGGGAAATAGGCGAAATGGTGGTAGGCAAAATGACTTTAGGCGAAATGGCTGTAGGCGAAATGATGGTAGGCGAAATGGCTGTAGGCGAAATGGTTGTAGGCGAAATGACACCTGCACATTTAGGGCATGTAACCCTTATCTGCGCTAGCGAAGCAACGCACGTCCATTTTCTTTCTCTATCACCACAAGTGCAGCTGCCATTGTCCGTATCGGAGTCGTCCTCGAAACTAAGTGAGCGCAGCGTGTACCCCATGACCACACGTAGAAATGAAATTACACTTACTATTAACGTGGTATTACGTGTGCTCTGTGAATAGCACGTGGCTGCCTAAGTGTACGGTAAGGGTGCGTAAGTATGCTTTGTGAATCAGGGCACATATTCATAAAACTACTTAAGTCCAAGTGTGACACTTATCTGTGAGAACGATTGCGCGGTCCACAAGGAAAATGATGTGAATATACCCACAATATAAACAAAGTTACAATGATCAGCTTTGATTTCACCTCTCAAGAACAACATTCTGATTTCCGTTCCGAATTTCGGCGACGTTTGAAATGATCTCATTCATTGGTTTCCTCTCGGGAGGCGCCTGGTCCTTGTTTGTTCAAAAAGCTCATGTACTAAGATCTTTGGTCAGTCAGAAAATTGGGATGTGGCTGGCATTGTTAGTAGTTTAAATCAGAATCCGCAGTTTCAAGACTTTGTTCCGTGGAAATTACTCGTGTGATGTTGATCAACATTTTTGAGCGACTGACTACATGTATATATCAAAATCTCATTGTGGTCTGTCTCCTCAGCAGTAAACACCAAATAATGTCTAGTGGTTGTTATCGATTGACTCCAGTAGCGATTGTTATCATCATTCATTCGTTCAGTTTCTTTCGTTTTTTTTGTTGAAAAGTCGTAGCAGCAAAATCTTTGAATAGCCCTGGTTACACTACATGAAATCCCCGGGTTTTTTGCGGTCACACCTTTGAATTGCCGGGCTTCGAGAAACCCGTGTCTGAAAAATACGGGTTTTAGAGACACGGCAAGGTCGCCGTGCTTTTCGAAATCCCCCGTGTGTACGTTAGTTCTAAGCATGGCTACAGATGGCGCAGCCATTAAGTGACGTCGTTTTCGCGCCTCCAACAATGTGTGCCAATACAGAAATGATCGAAGAGTCTGTGCATGCAGCGCCCCTGTCGCCGTGCTAGTTAACTACAATGTAGTAGTGTGACCACTCGCCGGGATTTTCGTACACACGGGTTTGACACGGGTCTGGAAAAACACGCCGGGTATTTTCAACAGGTGTAACCTTAGCTAATATCAGGGGCGAATCCAGGATTTGGGAAAAGAGGAGGCACTCTGTGCTACACACCTGTTTGAGCCTTTTGAATCCTTCCATCAAACTGATTTCATAACTTTAACTTCTTATTACCTACTGTCTATTGCACGTGTTTATTGAGTGTTATCGTAGTTATTGTGTAATGACAAAGTTACACCATTCCCAGCTCATTTGCATTTCAAATGGCAAACTCTGTGCACAAAGGGAATGCATTTTGATTTCTTTTGTATTTCTGAATGCATCAAAATGAGAAATACCGATGAATTTTAAGACATGTGCCTACTTCTTGTATTAAGCCTAGTTTATACTTCGACGCAAGACCATCGGCGTCCGACGCACGACCAAAATCTGGACGCCGACAAAGTCGTGTTGATTCATACTCCAGCGTTCCTCTGCGATTGTCATCGGCGTCAGGACGCACGACTTCTTGGCGAGCGATTTTTAAGAGTTCAACCAATTTGAACTCTCTGCGTCCGATCGCGGCGACCTACCAATCGAATGAAGAGTTTTGTGGTCATGGGATCAACTAGGCTCATGTTTATGCATCGAAAGGCACTGAATTCAAATGCCGCGGCGGTATTACGGAGTTGAAAATAGGTTACGCCGTTGATGATGATGATGAATTTATTATAACAAAAAATAATTTACAATAAATTTTAAAAGGGCCGAGGCCGGAGCATTAGTGGCCCTTAAGCAAAGTTAAACATAGGATATAATATAAGGCGGAGAATAACAACATATGAGAAATATAGTGTACATGATATTCAAAATGAGGGAAGAAAGTAAAGTCGCGTGGTGAAAGGATACAAGCCACGGACGAGCAGATTACAGAAAGGATTAAACAAAACGACAGCTATAACAAAGGAAGAATGGTCAACGGCAGACACCCAGAAGAACTGGTGAACACCAATTGAACACTACTGGGTATCGACCGTCACCGCACTAAATAAAGCAATGACATGTAGAAAATGTACAAAACGGAAATGCGATATAGGGGATCGTGGCAGCCACCCCAAGAACGGATTAATTGCATGAAGAGGGCAGTCAGAATCGGTGCTAACATATAAGAAAGAAATAAAAGAGAGTGATCATTATGTAACATTGGTAAGTATGGTATTCGCTGTATTAAGAAAAGCAGCAGTTTTGGATAAAATAAGCTTGTTCATCTGTTCTGAAAAGGGAGGTCCACCATGAATCAAAAGATAGCTACGGTCTATGAGACTAAGTGAAGTAAAGGTAGTCGTGTCGAGATTCGGTATGGAATTGATATCATTCAGGAAGTCAAGTCGTTGAGCGGCCAAGAGTGGGCAATGAAACATAACGTGAGAAGTCGACTGGGAGCGGAAACCACATTGGCACCGAGGATCTGGCGTATTCGTAAAATTATGCGCATAAAAGTGACTTTTAAAGAGGAGGTCGCACCTCGCCCTATTCAAGGTGATTTCCACACAGCGGGGCAAATTTAGTTTAGTTGTCGAAAATTTGTATTTTGGACCCCCAACATGCAGACGTGTGCGATATTTGAATGAATTCCTGGAAAAGGATTCCTTGATATTAGCTGGTAGTGAATCCCATAATTGAATTGACCGAGGAATAGCAGAACGACGCAGAGAGTGTGACATACGGGGTGGTAATATGAAGGCCTTATTTGAATGAGTTCCTGGAAAAAGATTCCTTGATATTGGCTGGTAGTGAATCCCATAATTGAATTGACCGAGGGATAGCAGAACGACGCAGAGAGTGTGACATACGGGGTGGTAATATGAAGGTCCTACGCTGACGAAGCCGATGGTCGTTTACAGGGTTCCTATAGAGATTAAAGAGGTCCAAGATGTATAAAGGCACATTGTTGTTCACATTATCGTGCATTAAAAGTAATAGTTTGGACTCCCTCCGGTCACTAAGACTAAGCCACCCAAGGCTTTTTAACACTTTGGCAGAGCTAGTTCCCCGCAGGCATCCACTGACAGATAGAGCTCCTCTGTAATGGATACGGTCAAGTTTCGCAAGGTATTCCTCGTTGGCTAGCTGAAACAGTAAAGAACCGTATTCCAAATGGGGAAGGATAAACGACATATACATTTGTTCAATATAATATTTTGATTTCACACTGTAAACTAAGGATGCTAGTGGATTCAGTTTATTATTACACTTGCGAACAATGCTGTCGATATGCTGGTGAAAGGTAAGAGACGAATCCAAAATGACCCCAAGATGTTTGTGAGAATTACCTTTGGGTATTAACTCATTGTTAAGACGAAGATGAGGGAGAGACAAGTCCGGTGTAAGAGGTGATTTAAATAGAACTTCCTTGCTCTTACTACCCTTAAAGTTTAGTGTCCACGTGTTTGACCAAACATTCAAACGGTTCAAATCACCCTAAAGAAGCTCATTTGAGACAACCGCGTTTTGAATACGATCAACAGGAAGAAAGAGGGCACAATCGTCAGCGTACAAGTCTACAGTTTAGAACTACGTCAGCCAGATCGTTCACATAAAGCAAGAAAAGAAGTGGCCCAAGTATAGACCCCTGCGGAACCCCACTGTTAACTTCCCCTGGTTTAGACCAATCTGAGAAAGAATTATTTACTTTTACTCTTAATTTCCTGTTGGAAAGATACGATGATAGTAAACTAACAATGGAGTTTCCTAGCCCATATGCTCTTAACTTGTGGATCAGAAGGTAGTGAGGAATGGCGTCAAAGGCGCATTCAATGTCCATAATTATTTACTTTTACTCTTAATTTCCTGTTGGAAAGATACGATGATAATAAACTAACAATAGAGTTTCCCAACCCATATGCTCTTAACTTGTGGATCAGAAGTTAGTGAGGAATGGCGTCAAAGGCGCCTTCAATGTCCAAGAAGACACCACGGGTAGCCAAGGAGGAGCTACGGTTAGAAAGGATCATATGTGTAATGTGAATCAGCTGCTTGGTATAGTGTCGTGACCTTTTATGAACCCAGATTGATATGAGTATAGTAAGTGATTCTGCAATGCATAGGAAGATATGCTATCGTATATAATGCGTTCGAATATTTTAGATAAGGAATTCAGCAACGTCACAGGACGATAACTCGATATGGCAGTGGTAGCACCCTTGTTTTTAAATACTGGCAAAATGTTACCAAGTTTCCAACAATTAGGGAAGGTTTTTGAGTTTACAAGTCTATGAAAGAGAATGACAAGTGGGCCATCAATGCTTGACGCAACCAACTTTAACATTCTGTTGTTTATACCATCCTCTCCACAAGCTTTCGATATGTCCAAATTCATTAGAATTTTCTTAACGGTTTCTCTGTTAAATGCAATGTGTAAAAGCGAAGAGTTAGTCTTACGTGGGCACGGTGGAAGTACTAAATCATTGTAGGAATGATGAAACTTAGAGATAAACTTGTTGAGGAAAAGTGATGCCTTTCCCAAGTCATTATCCGCAACCTTGTCATTGTCCTCGATCGACGGGATAACAGAACTGAACTTCTTACCCATGAGCTTCTTGATTAAATACCAATAGTTCTTGGAACCAGACTGAGACGTGCAAAGCGACTCCAGCAGATTATTTCTGTAACGTTCTTTGGCCTCGGCCACAAGGTCAGATACAACACGAGACTGGGACTTAAATCGACGACCGTTTTCGACACTATTATTTCCAATGAACTGCTTATAAAGTTTGTCCCTTTTGTTAATGGCTGCTTTGATCTGACGGTTAAACCAGGGCATGTCATTTGGCTTGATAATTTTAGTTCGGTGAGGAATATACTGCTGGAATAGGTTAGAGAGTTTGTCGCAGAATGACTTTGTAGCGACATGAACATCACCTTCATTGATTAATGCGTTCCAATCAAAGTTTGATATACTTTCATTTAAACCGATAATATCAGCTTGGTCATAGAACCAAATCTGCTTGGTACCCGGGGAATCAGCAAGTACATTCTGAGAAATTATTTTGGTGAGGATAGTGCTGTGGTCAGAACCACCAATCGGAGGTATTACTTCAGTTGATGCCAGCATACCTGGCGAGCTGCAGAAAAGAAGGTCCAAACATGACCTACTAGATGATGTTATTCTAGTAGGCTCATGTATGATTTGAGTGAGGGAGTTGACAAGAGATGATTGGTAAAGACGATCGCCTTCAGTAGAATCACTGTCCTCAGGCCACCACATACTGCTACGACAGTTAAAGTCACCTCCAATAAGTAATGACCCACCCTCCTTGACGGCATTACCAACACTACGTTCAAATGATTCAATAAATTGGTCTCTAACCAGGGCAGACTGAGACGGGCTTCTATAATACAAAGCAAAAATTAGTTTACTATGGTTAAGCCTCATTTCAAACCACATACATTCAAATCTGTCGTCCTCAAGATCACGCCTGCGCTTAACTAATAGAGATTCATGTACATAAATAACGATCCCGCGTCCCTGAAGCCGACTAAAAGTAACACTGAGCTCGTGATAATGATCGATGTTAAAACTTCCGACATTAAAATTAGTACCAGTCTCGCTAATCCCAGCAATGTGAATATTCTCTCTATGGAGGATCAGCTTTAGGTCATCAAATCGACTGCCATTGTCGGCAGTCAGGCTGTTGATATTAGAAAAAAGAAAATTCAAGTGCGTCACATTCGGACCAGGGTTACGTTCAATATCATTAGAGAGTCTTAGAAGCTGCTGAATAATATTCGGTTGCAGGGTCTCAAGGGACAGAGGGAGCCAAAGACCAGGGATAAAAAGTACTGAAATGCACAACATATAAATCATGTTAACCACAAATTTCGGACAGACGATGGTCCTCGTATTGTTTGAGACGAAGATACTAATCGACAGCGGAATCAAAAGGATCGACAACTGGAATGAGAGCAATCCAATCAAGCACAACAAAGTGAACAGATCGATCAATAACATTGTAAGGCCAAAAAGTAACAACATGCACATGACGGAAAAACCTGAAAAAGAAAACCATGGCCCCAAAGAGATGCAAGCAGGCTTATTGATGAAATGCCCACCAACAGATGTGAAGTGATATCCATACTGGAAAAGCCCGACTCTGGCCCTCCATAGTTGAAGATCAACCGGCATCTAAGTACGTAATAGAAACAAGGGGGGTGGCCGCCACGATCTCATATAAGACTGTGTAAACTGTGAGAAATTTATTTGAAGCGTGGTTCAGAGATTTATTGATGAACCAAGCATAACTAATAGTACATGTAAACAATAAGAACTGGTGAACTGCAAACAAAATGCAGTGAAAAGTAAAGTCAATGACATCTTTGAAGAACACTACAGACGAAGGTACACTAAATACTAGAACAGAGTACACAAGTAGTATGAACAGGGTTTCGTTTGTCATTTGTACTAGACATTCAGGTGAGATACTGCTGCAGCATGATTATTCTTGCACGAGCAGTCTGGCAATGCTGACACACAGAAAGATACACATGATTTTAAGCAGCAGGACGGCGGGCGGACTCTGCACCGCTCACAGTGGGGCTCAAAATTTGGGCCCAAAAGACAGCAAACTACCGTTGTTGTTGCAAAGTACGCCCGGTCGCCCCCTGCAGTAACCATTCTGGAGATCATCCACATAGTTGGTCATTTGCGGATTGTCACTCCTCTGCGCCTTGAAGAAGACCCTACCATCAGCACTCCACACACTGTCAACTAACCCTGCCTTACGGCAGCTAAGCAGCTTACTTAGAGGGGGTCGTCCCTATGTGTCCCGGGTTCTATGCGTCCCGGGTCCTTTCCGTCCCGGGTTCTATGCGTCCCTAAAGACAGTTATTTTTATAGAGGGTTCTATGTGTCCCTAAAGGAGTTATTTGTATGCAGGGTTCTATGTGTCCCGGGTTCTATGTGTCCCCAACTCCATGTGTCTGCCTCAGTTATGATAGCCTTATGATCGCCATTTTATTCTCAAGTGGAGTCGAAAAACTCATATTTTAATCATCATGGATATGGAATAGGTTAGAGAGTTTGTCGCAGAATGACTTTGTAGCGACATGAACATCACCTTCATTGATTAATGCGTTCCAATCAAAGTTTGATATAAAGTTTGATAAAGTTTGATTCACAACGGCACTATCAAATGTCCAAGAAAATGCTTTCTGACACAGTCTTGGATCTCGACACAGTGGTGACGCGGTCAAAAAGATCTATTAATCAAAAGATGGGATGTATGTGTCCTGTCGTAGAGACAGTGAGCTCTCGACCAGCATCGGAACTGCTGGACTCTGATTCTCTTTCATTCTTACAGCGTATTCGTTTTATATTTGGTGTTCTCTGCATTGTCTTCATTCTCATTCATGAAAATATATCTTCATTTTGTTGTTGTTATTATTGTTATTATTATTGTTCGACATCTTCAGGAACATTTCATAGATCCAGTCTGCAGTTTTTGGGACTTCAACGCGAGCGATAGGTAGGCCAGTTTATCCTTTAGCCTTCTGTTTCTCAACGTCAGAGTCTTAACGTGTGAGTCTTAAAACGCAACCAGGAAATAGATAATGTCCTGTGGTGAATTGTATTAATCCACACTCTTCTATTCCTATATTCGAAAGAATGCCATTTTTCGCAGGGGTGAAGAGCGGAATAATACTGGGGCCTGGTCGACGTCCGGATGTGAGAAGGTTGCTGCAGAATCCGGCAGGGACTCTACTACCTGTGAATGTAATCACCTGACAAACTTCGCCATATTGATGAGCCCAGTTGAACAGGTACGAGTTGCCAGAGATTTTCGACTCGCATCGAATAAAAACACCAAGGGATCCAGCCAGATAGCGAGAGCAGTCAGTAGTAGCCGCATTCCCCCACGACAGAAACAAATCCAATTAAAGATAAACTAGACAATTTCGTTAGGATTGTCGAGTTATCTTATCTGTCGAGGACTCGAATGTAACGGTCTCTCATGCTGCGCCGTTCGTCCAGCTTTCCCTTAAAGATCTACCTCATCCGCAGTAGCAAGAAATGCTACGCATCCTTACGGGGAATGGCATGAAGTAAGACAAGCCGGTATCACAGCCTAACATATTCGCAGAGCAGACAGTGAATGCAGTCAGTTTTGCTGTCAAATCTCATGATGACAGGACGATCACCACTCTATTTTTAGCTAGTCAAATAACTATTCAGTCGCGTCACGTGTCAGTCCGTCACTCCATCTGTCAAACTATGCCCGACGTTTTGTAACCGTAATAGTTAGAGACTCCAAATTTCATCTTAAGGAAGTCCCGGGTGAAGTCTGCTCTGAAACAAAAAATGAGCGTGATTTGACCTCTATTAGGCTCTCTAGGTAAGGGGCGTTTCGCGTAAAATGAAATATCGCAATATCTCAGCCCCTATGATAAATATGAAGACAAAATGTGATGAGATAGATTTTCTACATCAGATCAAAGGGAACTAATTGTCAGACTTTTCCACAAGGGGGCACTATTCAACAAAATAAAAACGGCGGTATTTGAATTTCCCGCACTTTAGCTTCTGCCGTCATCTCTATTGGGAGTTCTGCATTCAGAAATTCAACTGGCTGGATTGAAGAAATCTGGCAGAACTAAACACTGAAACGCCAGGTAAGTTCCTTTTACATCATACACACATGACTAGATGCAGTGATTACCAATTATGACCCACGTATTGAGAGTTTCGAAAGTTGATCGCGTGCTCTGCCCTCGGCTCTCACAGTGAATAAGTAACAAGGCGGAAGTCTCGTCACTAGGTTGATTCTGATGACGTCACAGGTCTGTCGTCGTCTATCGTATCGTGAGAATGAAGAAGGCCTAAATGGCATACCATAAATTTCCATTCGAATCTCGACAACGGCTGGTATTCATAAAAGTAAGCAAATACTTTTCCTTAAGATTTGCACAGCGAGGACCAATGTAAATGTACCACGATACTTAAAGTAAACGCATTTGCTAGCTTTTATGAATACCAGCCAATAACTGCCTGTGCTCATCAAACCTCAGCCAAATGTCGACAAAATATCCACAACTCACACACTTCCCCATGTGAACTAAAATTAATGCATGCAAAAATGATTTTCAGTTACCCTCAGTAAGGCCGAAATTGGCATTGTCTGAACAAACTTGTCAACCATTCGTCACACGTTTCAGAACTCACTAATTGCTCTTGTCTGTTCATAGATTTAGGACTCCACTTTCACTACAGCTGACCAGAAACAAAGCGGACAGCTTAATTACTTCTATTAACTCATTCCCGTAATCAGTAAATATTTGACTAAAGATCCAATCATATGCAAATTAGTATGTCGTCATACGGGTCCAAGTAGCCAATCAAATCGCGGAGAATTGGACACGCGACTGGAGAGCAAGCAGTGAAAAGACCTATTGTGTTCTAACAGTCGTGTGGAGTACATGTAGAATGAGGAATCCCCTAATTCCATGACTGCCGTGAATTTTGCCGAAGAGACACGTCTGCCGAAAGTGCGACGCCTCCAGTCCTCGGCACATTCTAAAAGATGAATTGCAGAAATAAAATTACGTGTCAAAGTCAAACCGGAAGAATGGCAATGATGATTTTAGCCCACTATAACCAAAGGTGTCAATAATATTAAAGATACACCTCTCTCGATTCACGAAGAATCTCAACATGATAAACCCCCTCCCACCCAAGCCCAAGGGGTCTAATAAGCTCTTTATGAATTCACCAATGAATGTAGGCCTACATGTAGTATTAACCCCTTCCCACCCAAGGAAGGTAGTTATGTATCTGACATCCAGGCTATCTCGATTCACCGACGATTGTATCTTGTGATATTATCAACCCCTTCACCCAAGGGTGGTCTAATATCTGACGTATATCTCGATTCATCGAGGATTGTAGGCCTACCATGCGACATTATTAACCCCTTACCTCCCAAGGGATCTAATACCAAGGATTGTCTTATGCTATATTAACCCCTTAATTCCCAATCAAGTGTGGTCTAATAAAGTATCTGACATATACGTATCTCGATTCACCAAGGATTGTAGGCCTTTCATGCGACATTATGAATTTAACCCCTTCCTGCCCAAGGGGTCTAATACTAAGGATTGTACCGTATCATGCTATATTAACCCCTTCCCAACCAAGGGTGGTGTAATAAAGTATGACATGTATATGTATGTCGATTCACCAAGGAGTTGTCATGTACAATATTAAGTTAATAACCTCTTCCCACTCTATTCACTAATTCAGATTGATCTAGTTGCCGAAGCACACCAGATTGTTGATGCTGCTGTTGCTAAAGAGGTGTGCAAGGAAGTGTCTTGAATTAGAAGAACTCACTCTCAGCCGACACAACAGGAATTGAACTGTTGAAATCATAGAACAGAGAGCTCTTCGCCACAGCAGACAAATGAATTAATCTCTTACACATGTACGCTTTCAAAAATAAAATGTGATTCATTCTTGGCAAAATTGCAATAGGACTGAGTCTCGAACCATAATTAGCAAACTTAATCCCATCCAACCATGCACACTTGGTGAATAAAATTTGACATCACCCACTAACCTTCCTGAGACTGCAGTACCCCTTACAATTACATGCCTTATATCAAACCTAGACATCAAATGTCAGCTGAGCGCCAGACCCATGGGCCTTCTTGTTTTCACGAACTTTCAATTTCAGACCAAGCCTCATGCCGCCCTGAAATGGATCTCCTGGATTGGATGCGGCGTGTCCATTTTCTGCCTCCTTTTGACGATCATTATCTATGCCATCTACTGGAAGTAAGAGTCATGATTTCATTCTTCCTTCAACGCTTCATACATGTCATAGTTCTGTCTCTCGTCCGTGCCTACTTTTCCTCGACCAACTTCTCTGCAACTCTCCACACATGCTCGGCAACAGGTTTTGAATCGCCCAAGGCCAAACCAGTAGTTTGCCGACGACGATTAGTGAAGCCCAGGTCACACTGTGGCGACCCCGCGAAATAGAATGAAATGGTCCATGGACCATGTGCTCACCCCTTTGGACATAATAGTGTAATGACAAAGAGAGGTATGTTCATGGTCCATGGACCATTTCATTCTTGTTCGCGGGGATTCGCCCTCCTAAGTCGCCACAGTGTGACCTGGGCTTTAACTGTATATTTCAAGTTAATAGAGAGCTTCTGCAAGCGCCCGGTTAGGCCATACGACTACGTTTATCTATTGTTTGGGTGCACTCACACAATAGATAAACGTCGCCGTGGAGCCTAACCGGGCGCTTGCAGAAGCTCACTATTAAACAAGCTTCGACCTAGACATAGCATTTAGCCGTTCGCCCTGTCATTGCAGGAAGGTCAAGTCTAATCGATCAGTAATTCTTATGAACCTGTGCGTATCCCTCATCTTGGCTTTGGTCATTTTCTTAGCTGGAGTGAAAAGGAACAAGAACAAGGTAAGTCCTGACCCGACGCCCCGGGCCTTTTCCTTCCAACAGCTTGAGCGCATGTCGTCAAGACTTCCGAGAAATCGCCCCGTCCCGTGGCTTGTCTGATTTTGACTTGAAACACCATTGGATTCAGCTGCTCGTCAATGATATTTTTTATCTTTCTTTGCCAGCATATCTGCACAGCAATAGCAGCTTTGCTTCACTTCTTTTTCTTCGCGGTGTTCTCGTTTATGTTGATGGAGGGAGTGGAACTCTACATATTGCTGGTGAGGGTGTTTGACGTGTCCAGTAGCAGGAAGAAATGGTACATCATGGGTGGATGGGGTATGTCTCTATTATTACTGATATACGGTAGATGTTTTTCTCAACCCTTGCTTTTGATCGTGAAGGCCAAGCGTGTACTTCATCAGGTAGAGATTGCTAGCCCGAGGTTTTGTGGACGTGTGTTTCTGGTTTTTTTACCCGCCGGTCACCATCCATTAAAGCGATGTACTCGCGAGGGTTGAAAATGAAATCTCGTTCAATTATCGCGACCCGCGATAGCTCCCCAATTTCATTCATAGCTGGCGGGATTCTTGAAACTGATCTCGTGTGATTTCTAGCACCTTTGAACCATCTTTCCTACCAACCAGGGCCCATGTTCCCGAAGCCATCGTTAGGTTAACGATGTCGTTGAAACTGGAAAGATGCATATAGCGTAACGACATCGTTAACCTTACGACGGCTTCGGGAACATGGGCCCTGGTTGGTAGGAACGTAAACCCACTGGGGAGTGTGATTAAACTCCACACTTGACACTATAGATGGCGTTATAATAATAATAATTTTCTAATAATTTAGAAAAAAAAATAAATCTTCAGAAAAAAAATAAATATGATACTTTCCAGCCACGGTATCAGAAAGATATATACAGCATGTTTTAGAAAATATCTCCGACACTACGCAGAGTGATGTCCACAGTTACTCAAGGGAGTAGGCGCTGAATCTATATTATAATTGACGGTGGCGCTTTAACTTCGAACACGAACTCCTCCGTGGTTTCTGATCGGAATGGCACCATTTTCACAGGAAGTGTTGAAAATGACATGGGGGTGGCCCTTAAGCGGGTGGCATTACATTTTTTTACCCTTAAGCGAATAAAATGCAGGAAGAAACTTCCAATGATTTGCAATGCCCACTAGCCTGGTTTCGCTGGCCACCGTGTAGATGGCGCTGCGTACGCAACACCATCTACACGGTGGCCGACGGAACCAGGTATAATGCATTGTCTTCAACCAGGCAGGGTGATCAGAAAATAGGAACTTCAACACATAAAACTGCTGCCATCTGCTTCCCATAGGCCTAGATTATTGTCCGAGGAGTTGGCCCCCACTAAACATTTTCCTCCCACACAGAGACGTCCAGCAAAATGCCATCCTCTGGCCACATGCATCCTGTGAATGTGCTCGCCACGGGTACCATGCTAGT
>NMRB01000348.1:120796-138970 GCA_002633025.1 Notospermus geniculatus | reverse complement strand
GCACCATAACATTCTATAGTACCATAAATTAATACCATAGAACCATAGCATACCATAGTACCATAAATGGGAACCATAAGTACCATAAATTAATACCATAGTACCATAAAATACAATTGTACCATAAATGGGAACCATAAGTACCATAAATTAATACCATAGTACCGTAAAATACCATGGGTACAATAGCAATATACCATACAATACCATAAATACCATAGGGTACCATAGGATACCACAGGATACCATAAGGTACCATAGCTATTTTTTTAATAGGGTTCCAGTGCTATAACTCAGGAACGGCTTGACCCACAGTGCTCAAACTTGATATTTACCTCTCTCTAGGTGACCTTTACAAGCACATCAAATTTTGGTCTGATTAAACTTCCAATATGGCCGCCAGGTGGCGTAACTCGGAAATCATGAAATATGCTGTAACTCAGGAACGACTTGACCCAGAGCACTCAAGTGTGCTGTGTGTCTCCCTCTAGATGACCTTTATGTGCATGTTAAGGTTTGGGCCGATCGGACATCCAATATGGCCACCAGGTGGCATAACCCAACAGTCATTGAAGTCCTGCACTTGGGAATGACTTGACCCAGATTGCTCATAACTGACATGAACCTCTCTCTGTCCTTACACTATTACATTTATGTCCAAACGGGTGAGCACATGGTCGATGGACCATTTCATTTAGTGTTTATGATGTTGTAAGCTATACATATGATGCTTTTAATCCCTTCTGAATGCAACGTATTAGTTGATTTGTGAGATGTTTACTCGTCGAAATCTGTCGGCCAACTGAATTGGCCGCCATGGTTGCGCGATTTATAATATGGTCGGTGACGCTGGTCACGTGATCAGTTGTCCGATCCTCCTTGGGCCTACCAGTCACCAAAAGTTGATCCCATTCATTCCGGCGTATAGGTCTAGTGAACTTAAGGGTGGCGCACACTTGCGATTTTTCGTGCGATTTTCTAGGCGACTGGCCTTGCGACCACAGCAGCGACTGAACATATTTTTAGTTTTTGTTGACTCGTTTGCGACAATGCTTCCTTGGAAGATCAGTGATGTCGCAGATGACATCACTGATCGACCTCAAAGGTAATTATCGCAGGCGACGTAGTAGCCGCATCTGTAGTCGCCCCCCCCCCCCCCATTTTAGTCGCACGTCGTGTGCGCCGCCCTTTAGGCTACACCACAGCCACAGCTATTGCATGTTAAACGTGATGTTATTTGGCGATAAATTCTATTCAATCCATCCATCACCATTTTAGGAAAGGACATCAAAAGATGCACTGCCGAAGAACAAGAACCGGAAAGGTACGTCAATATGCAGTAGGCCAACTTACCCTTTTGATATCGCCGCGTTCATTTCCATGTCACATGGTTATACGCCACAAAATGTCGCTTGCTGAAAAATTCCAGCATCGTCCAAAAACGACGCTGATGAGCCTGAGCAATTAAAAAGCCACTACCGGTGTAAAGGAAATGCAGGGGGCCCCCATTCCTTAGGAACCATTGTCCTACGGGGACTTCCCGTTCCTGGGTTACCAATCCTATATAACAGGTAGGACTCTGATTACTAGGGGACTTCTTTTACAACAATGACAGAAATCAAAGTCCTTCCCCTTTTGCATTACACACACAATAGTATCTATAATGATAGTTCTTTAATACGACATGCATTCAAATAACGAAAATATTCGGCCGTCGGTCAGCCAGTCACTCGTGGTGTAGTGGTTCGGAGACCTGTATAGTAAGCAAATACTGCGGGTTCGACTCCCTGTCGGGCAACTGTTTTTTTGTATAGCATAAATTGTTTTTTCTTGTCATCTTCGATCATTACACCAGATTCTGGTGGATCTCGCATGATGATCTACTAGGCCTACATTTACTGGAATAATTTATCTGTGAGAGGAACGGTTGATCACGTAACACTATAGTATGCGTGGTATAAAACGCACGTGAAGCCTTGTACATGTATATATAGGCCCTTATATGCCCTCATTCCTGCCAACACATGTCTTTTGGACGTGGTTTTCTATAACCGTAGGTCTGTCGGACTCTGATTTCGAGAAATGTTGGTCTGTGGACTTGTTTGTCTCGGAAAGCATGTCCGGCGAATTTGCATTCCGGGGAAAGCATGACCGGCGGACTTGCATTCCGGGGAAAGCATGACCATCGGACCAGCATTCCTAGGAAAGCATGACCGCCGGACCTGCATTCCTAGGAAAGCATGACCGCCGGACCTGCATTCCTAGGAAAGCAAGTCCGGCGCACGTGGATTCATAGCAAAACAGGTTCAGTTATACGCATTTTACATGACATTTTACCGAGGGTCATCTTGTCATGACTAGACTATGCCCAGGGACCAAATCAGGGCCTCATTTTCGTTAGGTCGTGCTTGGCGCAAGTTTTCAAATTGCAACACTTCACTGCGAATGAAAAATATGTGCAGAATACTTTGAGTTGTATATGATATACATGTATATCAACCCTGAAGTTTTCGGTCTTTAATTTTGAGTAGGACTTGGAATCCTAGATTTCTATCATAACGGAAGTCCGCCTAGGACCGGTGTTTCTAAATGTTGGACCTCTATTCCTAAGGAGGCGCAGTCCTAGGACATTAGTTCCTAGGAATCTTGGTCCTAGGACTACAGTTCCTAGTTGTCCAGGACCGTAGGACTTAGATTCTTAAGAGTTAGGGTCCACTTAGAACCCCACTAGGACCTAGGTTACTTTCACACCGGTATTGATAGTTGAGGCGAAAGATAAATGAACACTTGAGCATGTCGAGAGGCACAGGCCGCCATTATTATCCGTCGCGGTTTTGAAAGGGGATTACTGATTGGCCAGCTAGTTTGGCGCCAAATCTAACATGCGCCAGTGACGCCTATTGGTCATCCTCTGCGAATAGTGTGGGACCGAAGCAGTTTCGGGGTGCGGAAGTGGTTCGAAAGAGCGGTGGGAGTTTACAGTTCAGTGACTGTGGCTTATCCCTGTTGTAAAATCAGAGGACCGAGAATCTATTCTGACTAGTTATTTGACCTGTAAGGCCCCGATTACATAGAGCTATACGCTATTCGGTATTTGGTATTCGGTATACGGTGCAAAATTGGACATGCACAATACGAACAAAAAGCGAATAGCGTGCCCTCAGAATAGTTTAGTCTTATGTAAACCGCTTATGGAAATAACCTGGCTCGATTCAAACTATACGCGTGCCCTACGAAACGTGCCTAGAATACCGAATAGCGTATAGCGCTATGTAATCGGGGCCTAATCGTCAACGGAATTAGAATACATTACATGTACTTTCTTCCACATAAGACGTTATGAGTTCGGCACTAGTCTTCCCGTGGTCGGCACAATGATCTGGAGGTCACATGGATCTTAGGATTGTCCCAATCTCGTACCCAGATCTACCTCATCCGAGGATATCTCTGGAAAGGGCTACGACCTGACCAAAATTTCTGGCCAACCGCTGGCAGCGTGCCAAAATGTTTGTTTCACACAATATTTCGTTCTTCGATGACTGAAAAATATCATATATGCCTAAAAAGCCATATAATACCCCCCAAAACACGAAGTTGTTTGAGTATTAGAGCAATTTCAAACGAATAGTTTAGTTGGGAACATCATGCCGCGGTTGCCTGCCTCGGTGTGATTCGCCTCAAAAGTCGTCAGCCCTTTCCAGTGGTGTTGTAGGAACGTAAACCCACTGGGGACGAGTTTGGGATTGTCCTATTGTCTATCTATGTGATACTTCAAGTGGCTGACTTGGTTGAGTGCACATTAGGGTCGTCGACGCTAGTATGGTCAGTGGTCCATCCTAGCCTACTCTCGTGAATGATCCATGTGACCTGCAGACCAGTCGAACCTGGGAGTTGGACTAAGTGGGCTGACCTGTTGTGGAATAGTCATTACTGTATAATATGACTTATCCGGCCACCACGGCCAATCTGCGAACTACGCGAATTATTGACTATACACGATTCAGGCCAAGTTATGAAAGGCCTACTCAGGCCTTTCATAACTAGGCCTTTCATAACTTGGCCTGGATCGTGTATAGTCAATAATTCGCGTAGTTCGCAGGTTGGCCGTGGTGGCCGGATAAGTCATATTATACAGTATAACCGTCAATACAAATGATATAATGCTTTGGTGCTTTGGTAATCAATCCCTTTCAACTTTCAGGTTCCTCAACAGTTGAAATGGACTCTGGTATAAGTTACAGCACTGGTGGCTTCAAACCAGAGCCAAGTCTGGGTGTTATAAATAGGGCGTTCGGCTACATTGACCAAGATGACATCCCTATAATATACAACGATTCAACAGAATCAATCACAACCAACACTACAACACAAGGCAACCAATCACCTGCGCCGCATGGTAACAGTCCAGCCACAAACGACAACATGCAAGCTGTGCCATCCAATGTACCCATATATGACTTTCCACCAGCAGGCGAGCCAGTCAGGGTTGACCAAACTTAAAAAGCCATATAATACCCCCCAAAACACGAAGTTGTTTGAGTATTAGAGCAATTTCAAACGAATAGTTTAGTTGGGAACATCATGCCGCGGGTGCCTGCCTCTGTGTGATTCGCCTCAAAATTAGTATATCGCGCATGCGCAGTATTCCTGAAGTCGTCAGCCCTTTCCAGTGGTGTTGTAGGAACGTAAACCCACCGGGGACGAGTTTGGGATTGTCCTATTGTCTATCTATGTGATACTTCAAGTGGCTGACTTGGTTGAGTGCACATTAGGGTCGTCGACGCTAGTATGGTCAGTGGGCCATCCTAGCCTACTCTCGTGAATGATCCATGTGACCTGCAGACCAGTCGAACCTGGGAGTTGGACAAATTGGGCTGACCTCTTGTGGAATAGTCATTATACAAACCGCCAATCCAAATGCTATAATACTTTGGTAATCAATCCCTTTCAACTTTCAGGTTCCTCAACAGTTGAAACGGACTCTGGTATAAGTTACAGCACTGGTGGCTTCAAACCAGAGCCAAGTCTGGGTGTTATAAATAGGGCGTTCGGCTACATTGACCAAGATGACATCCCTATATCCAACGATTCAACAGAATCAATCACAACCAACACTACAACACAAGGCAACCAATCACCTGCGCCGAATGGTAACAGTTCAGCCACAAACGACAACATGCAAGCTGTGCCATCCAATGTACCCATATATGACTTTCCACCAGCAGGCGAGCCAGTCAGGGTTGACCAAACTGAATTTCCCCTGTCCGCATTACCAGAAATTCATGAACTAAGTCTTCCACCGCTGCGCTAGTGTGCGTATTGTTTAAAATCACACAGCACTGGCGTTAATCCCCCTTAATCCTCTTAGATACATTCAGTATATAGTCCCCTATACTGTAATGCTTAGATGTTGTACAGGGAAAGGTGTTAATTTGAAAATATCAGTTCCGTGACACCTAGTCAATTTGCGTATAGTACCGGTACATAGTTTTCCCACGTAGGCCTACAAAAACTATATGATGGCCAAATTTCATGAAAATTGGCACCGGTAAAAAAGCACATATTAAAATTCACTTGGTAGGTGAAAAAGGCACAGTTGTCAGAAAACTGCATGGGGTGGTGGAATATGGCATGTTTCATTTACGGCAGATTTCTGTCCATTTCCGATTGATAATCCCAATTGGTTCGACATTGAAGGGATTTAATGAATTTTATTCGGTGGACGCCGCGAGTAGCAAAAGGTACACATTATGGCTGCCCACACCAACAAAGTTTACATAAGATTTACAGGGCCGTAGTGCAGAGGTGCAAAAATGGTGTACAAGTAACATTGAAGGGATTTGTAAGGCTGGATATTTTTTGCTCTTTTTGTAGGCCTTTTCTGTTTTATTCTGGGTTCTTTAACTTTCCACAACCTTTTCCTTACTGCAGATGTACATTTATACCGGGCGAATGAAAGAAATCGCATCTAACATTTAGCGTTATCAATGTTCATTGTTTGGTGCACGTTTTTTATCACCCAATACGTGTAAGTTTTCATGTTAAGCGGTCTGAAATTTGAAGTCCTCGCAATGTAAGTTTGATGAATAGGCATTAGTCCATTTTTGTCGCAAATCAGCTGGCATCAGTACCTTCTCAGGTTCTGCCTCCATCTTTCAAGCAAGGACATCCAATAATTAGTTCTCCCTCTTCAATTGGGTGCAGTTACTTATGGCTGCCAGTGGTAAAAAAGGTCGTAATTTCTGGACAAACTAGCTCCCAGCCGTAATCAATACGCAAAATGCCTTGTGAAAATTAAAGAAAATGACGAATTCGGAAAAATTAACCTCAGTTCACTGATTTTGTTGCAAAAAGTACCTTAGTCTACGCATTGCAAAAAGTGACCAAGTCCAAATCAATTTTTCTCATTTCTCTTTTTTTTTCATTTCGGGGAACGTGGAAAAAATACTTGGCTTTAAAAAGCAAAGGAATCCAAAGAGCCAGTAGTGCCTTTTTAGCTCACCTCTGTGAGGTGAGCTTCTCCCATGGTGTGTCGTCCGTCGTCCGGCGTCGTCCGGCGTCGTCCGTCGTCCGTCGTCGTTAACAGGGGTGGCACGTTTCTAAACCGCTTGGGCTACAAACTTGAAATTTATTTTTGTCGCAAATCAGCTGGCATCAGTACCTTCTCAGGTTCTGCCTCCATCTTTCAAGCAAGGACATCCAATAATTAGTTCTCCCTCTTCAATTGGGTGCAGTTACTCATGGCTGCCAGTGGTAAAAAAGGTCGTAATTTCTGGACAAACTAGCTCCCAGCCGTAATCAATACGCACAAATATGCCTTGTGAAAATTAAAGAAAATGACGAAGTCGGAAAAATTAACCTCAGTTCACCGATTTTGTTGCACAAAGTACCTTAGTCTACGCATTGCCAAAAGTGACCAAGTCCAAATCAATTTTTCTCATTTCTCATTTTTTTTCATTTCGGGGAACGTGGAAAAAATACTTGGCTTTAAAAAGCAAAGGAATCCAAAGAGCCAGTAGTGCCTTTTTTACATACCCCATGATTTTTTGTGCCATTTTCACCAGTGCCTTTTTACCAGTGACTTTTTACCGGTGCCTTTTTTACCAGTGCCTTTTTTACCATACACCACATAGAGTATGCCTGAAAGCATCAAACTGAGGATGGACACCAGTCAACTTTATCCAATTTTCATGAAATTTAGCCGTGGTATAGTTTTTGTATGTGGGAAAAGTATCTGCTATACGCAAATTGACTAGATATAACAGGTGACATGATATTTGGAAATAAACACCTTACGCTGTACATTAATGCATAGGAAGATGGTTGGCTACTCAAGCATGATAAGAACAATAGGCTATGTGGGGAGTCACAAATTTCTGGTAATGGCCAGCAAGGGTTCAGCCACAGACGATAACACACAAATGTAGGCCTACCGTCTAGGATACCAGCTATGATACCAGCGAGGCAGTCATGGTCGAACACAACTGAATAACGGCAAAATCCCGGAAAACGAATGAATTCGCGTCGCACTCGCGTCGAACGTTACGTAGTAAAATAATACTCAAGACTAGAGACTAGTATAGAAGTAGAGACTAGAGACTAGAAATAATACTCAAGACTAAAGACTTGAAATGTGAAATTTGCTAGGCAGCAAATTTGATGGTCCCCACTTAGAAATGGAAGTTAGTGAAGAGGCCAAAGAGATCACGTAGTTAGAAAATGTGCCAGGGCAGGCATAGGCCCTAGGCCTACAATGCTTAGTGAACTGAGATGATATCTTATTATAGACCCCTTGGCCTTGGGTGGGAAGGGGTTAACACCACACGATTGGCCTACAATCCTGGTTGAATTAAGGTAGATACCTTAATGGACCCCTTGGCTGGGAGTTGTTCGGTCACTATACGATAAACAAAACCCATGTGCAATTTTAAATTTAGCATCATTCTGATGACGTTGCATTCGTCATGGATGAAAGTTCCGATGTACACTCGACCCCAGTGTGTATCCGACGTCCAGGTGTAACATAAGTGAGTGTTTCTGTGGCTCAGTGTTCCCCAACAATAGACGCGGCCTAGAATGGTTATTGTTGGGTTAGTTGCCGCTTAATCCGTCAGGAGGGAAACAATAAGAAAAACACAGAAACACGAGGAACACTGATCGACGTTACACCGGTCTTCCACACACTGGCACTTTTGGGGTTCAAAAGCCGTGAACACCACTAGATGGCACTCTACTGGGCTCCAGCCAATCACCACGCTTTCTCACTCATAATTGCTGCGGAAGTTCTGCGAAACTAAGCGAAATGAGAAGTGTCCGTGCCCGTGCTGCCACCGCGCGGTCTTCACGACTGTTTATCTCTAAAAAAGCCAGACGCGGAGTGTGACTTACCAAAGGGGTGAGCCCGTAGCGTCTGGCGAAGCGAGATGATGCATCTTATTAAAGTGCTTACACACGAAGACGGCCAAACTCCAATCTGAACGTCAGATTGCTTTATTTCTAGTAATAGTGATAGTAAGTGGGATGCAAAAAAGCAACTTCTTGCTTAACAGATGCACCCCACTAACAGACTATACAGTATAAATGATACATGTACAATATTCAAGATGTCCAGAATTTACATACATGTGTACAAAATGGTGCATATTCATGGACATGAATGAGACAATGGATCAAAGATGAGACGACAAAGGAACGTCAAAAATGAATTAATACTAGTAATAGAACAGGTGAGAAAGCAACGATGTCTTTCCCGTCCGTTCCAGGACCAGCCAAAACGTTTCGTTTGCAAAATGAATCTTTTGATGAGAGTAAAAAGGTTTATGTTTTCTTCAGGTGAGAAATTTTCTGAACCATTTACAGTACCTGGCACAATTGACCTCCCTAAATCCGCGTACCTTCCCCGTACGTGACGAGGAAGGTAGGCTTCAGTTCATCGCGTATGGTACGGGTACGTCATACGTGCATGACGCTGCATGCAGTACGCGGATGGTGCGCGGCGCGGAAGGGAGGTCAATTGTGCAAGGTAGGCCTACTGTAAGTATTCATTTACATTAAAAGGATAATGTCTTGGGAAGCGTTCTTGTAAATTTTCACGGAGGGATTGTGTTTCACGTTGATATTTACAGTGGTGTGAATTAATATTCGAACAGAGGGAGTTCAGCAAAATTTGTCACTTCGGTATTCCAATATCTATATCAAAAGTATTTGAAGTCAGTCCTAGATATGCACTCCTCTAGTCTGATATGTTTTCGCTGAATTCAGATGCTGGATATCACGAAAGCGGTGAAGATATCGAAATTTGACATATTGGAAAATATCAAAGACATCAAACTTGAATCCCAGGTGTATGAATATCAACTACTGTTTCCAAACGCTGTCAGGTAATACCTTCATTCAACATGTTGTTGCAAGGGGGAAAAATTCCACAAAATATCCGGACAAAATGGTGATAAAAGCAAATCTCAAGAAATGTCAAATTTCGATATTTTCGCCATTCTCGTGATATGCAGTATCTGAATTCAGCGAAAACATATCAGACTAGAGGAGTGCATTCTAGGACTGACTTCAAATACTTTTCATATAGATATTGGATACAGTTTGCCTTTAATGAAAAGCTGAATTCCCTCTGTTCGAATATTAATTCACACCACTGTACTACAGCAAAAAAGTACTGGGTAGCGTTTTCTATAACATTTTCATTACATTGTGTGCAGAGGGGACTATGTATAACATGGTTATTAAATAAATCGCTGTTTAAAGAACTGCAGTGGTTAGTAATCGACAGTGAAAGATATTACTAATCCTTCCATGATAGAACCATACTGGGGGTTTCTTCGGAAATAAGAGAAGCTTCTTCAAAGTTGCAGTAAAGATACCAAGAGTTATAGATTCTTTAAAGCCACACTGTATTGAATTCAGAAAATGCTTACGTCCTCCGACGTTAGTGTGGTGTAAAATGTTCTATAGTCCATCTGAATGCATTAGAGCTCTGCCTGCAGTTTTTTCATTGTGTGCTGAAAACTAGGTCTTGATTCTTTTAAGTAGCATTTTGGGGACCATCACGAGGCTATGAGACCTCTGTCTGCACAGTCCTAACACTTTGAAAATGTCGTAAAATTCAATACTGTGAGGCTTTAAGGGTTGCTGGTAATGCATTCCAATCCCTGGTCGTCTGTGGGGAAAATGATTCATTAAACAATTCTGAATGGGTACGGAAAGGTATAAAATTGTCAACATTTTTGGATAGCCAGCTTCCAGGTACAAATTTGCATGAGAGCAGCTAATAGTGAGACCAGTTATCAATCTTAGAACCTCAATCTGAACTTTCTCAACTTTTGCAACACACTACATCACCATATTCCATTATGGGTCGTATAAATGAGTTGTAAATAATTTCCAAATGTTTTCGTTGTACTTTAAAGGGCATGTTCTTTTTCGGAACATTTTTCCCAACTAATTTTTCATTTAGTTGCAGTTGTTTGATTTTCATGATAACTTCAGGTATAATATTTTATAATGTGAACTACATAATCATGAAAGAAAAATGTGACATTACTTTCATTTAATTAGGAAAACAAAGAGCATTTGCAAAATGCCCGAAATCAGCATGAAAACAGTGAAATTATTCCCTAATGTTTGTTGTACTGGGAGAGTAATGGTATTACATGTATTTATCATTCATCATAAAATCATTACTGAACATATTGGTTTTGCTGAAAAATATTTGCATAAAATGTGTGATTTTGTTCATTTCTGCACCTCTATTTATGTGGGGGGAGAACAGAACAGCACATCTAGGCCTGTCAGATTTGAATGGAATGCTGTGGTAAAGATTAATGGTCAATATCAGTCACAACATGCATAATCAACCATGACATGTGGGTAGGCTTGTGTGATCGGTGGGACGTCAAATTCAAATACATGACCCTTTTATGACCTTACGCAACGCAACACCAACAAACCACTGATCACTGATATTGACAATAATCTTTACCACAGCATTCCATTCAAATCTGACAGACCTAGATGTTCTGTTGTGTTCTNNNTGCAAATATTTCAGCAAAACCAATATGTTTAGTAATGATTTTATGATGAATGATAAATAATACCATTACTCTCCCAGTACAACAAACATTAGGGAATAATTTTACCGTTTTCATGCTGATTTCGGACATTTTGCAAATACTCTTTGTTTTCCTAATTAATGAAACTAATGTCGCATTTTTCTTTCATGATTATGTAGTTCACATTATAAAATATTATACCTGAAGTTATCATGAAAATCAAACAACTGCAACTAAATGAAAAATTAGTTGGGAAAAATGTTCTGAAAAAGAACATGCCCTTTAAGATTCCTTGCAATGCCCAAGTCGTTTAAGAGCCTTGTTGGTATTTGATTCAATGTGAATGTTCCGTAGACCGTTGTTTCCAATAGTTATTCCCAGATGTTTATGCTCAGAAACAAAATTCTTCAAAAACGCTTCACCGCCTAGATTTAAATTGATGTCTGAGGGGTTCCGTCTTTTACTGAAGATCATTGAGTCAGATTTTGTAGCGTTGTAAGTAACACACCACTTGCTGCCCCACGCCGATAGGCGATCTATATCACGTTGCACTGTATGATAAGAATTAAGTAAATCATTAGACGCCAGGGAGTGAGATGTATCATCAGCAAAAGGCCTTATATTGCCTTCAATTTCAACTTCAATTTTACATCGTTTCTTTGATCTTGTTGCAAGTTTGAAAAGATATGAAAGATTGGACATTTCAATTTGTGTCAATGTATTTTATTTGTAGTGTCAAAAGGAATTGAATGTATTAAAAGTCGTATATATTTCAGTGTGTTCTTTTAGTGTTGAGTAAGCCAGCTGACAGCTGAAAATTAGAAGTAAATCCTCCTATAAAACATCCAGTCCTACTATGGCACTCCTCTTCCATGGTTAGTGTTGATCCGTTTGACGGGGGTGCCCGGTTGCTGGGTAATTGCTGCGCACTTTTTAGTGCTGACCTCATTGTTAATGTAGTCGATCAGCAAGTCATGCTAATTCTGTGGTGAAGCGCTTGTCACACTCGTCCATTGGGATTTGTGTGAACTTCTGTTTGACACGCCCGACGGTGAAATAATTTGCTCCTCGTTTGTGCCTGGAACCCATTTGTATAATATAACTTTCGTTCGGCCATGTGATTGCGTGTGCAATGTTCCCATTCCTTGCCGGTCCAGCTCTTCAAGCATGGCTGAAAATGTGAGGGTTTTAAAAAATATACTGTTCTTCAAAGGCACAGGCCTAATGGGTGACTTTCCTGCCGTTAGAGGCCACCACAAGTTAGCAGTCCTAGGACGTCACGAAAATTGACGTCACAGGGAAGAAGTGCACGCCGTGATGTCAACCATAATGACGTCTTTGACGTCAAATTTTGTGACGTTCTAGGACCGCTAACAGGCGGCCTCTAACGCCGAATCGGTTAATGTCGTCCTGGGTACAACAGAAATATACCAAGGTTCAATGTCGTCCCACAAAACTATACTCCTGGGTATAGTTCGAGCTACAAAAGTATACCGAGGATTGGATACAGCACCTGAAGACGAGATTGTTCTTGCAAATGCCACATGACCCAATCTGAACGTCAGAGAACGATTCGTGCCAACATCGTAACTCTGACGTATATCGGACAGCGCCATATTGCTCCGGGATCTACTTCTTCGGTCATGCTCGACAAGACTGTTCAAATCTATCGATCTGAATGATCAAAGTTACCAATTAGGGATTGTGAGTGTTGCTACACATAGAAAAATGAGTTGAAGCATGTTACCTTACCTGATGAAGGGTCACTCACGCTATAGCAGCAGGTTGAACTTCTCAAGTGGTGAAGTGAAGGCTGGTCGGCCATTTTGTTTCGACATTGTAACGTTGTCCATCCTCAGTGTCATCACTGCCTAAAATGTGCCTTAATCCACTGAATAACTTCAGATTTTACAATAAATAAAATTATCCCACCGATATAATGCGCAAAGAACCCATTTATACGTGAAAAAGTATCAGCATTGGTCTGCACTATATCATCAAGTGCGGAAGGTTACGGTCAATGTCACAGACGACCCACTCACTGCGGCGAATCACTGAATTATCTCGTGATTTGCGAGATGATTACTACGCCGAGGCCCCTATATACAGTCGAGGTAGGTTACGATGGCCGCCCGAATGTAGCCGAGTACCTCCGAAGATGACGTCGATTGCCACATGACCATGCACAAGCATGGAACATCGCCCTGGCGCCCGACACGACGGGCACCATTTTAATATATCGTACCGACAGTCATCAAAGAATTTTTCGTGCCGTTTATTGTCACTCAATCCGCAATAGTACTCGCAGCACGGCTGATGTAATGTCGATGCGGACGTAGGTGAACGCACGACACTGAACAGACAAAAGACGCAGATCGGCTCTGTTCGTTTGCTCATTTTTTTGAAACTGTGAGCGTAACTTGCGGTAAGTTTGGACCATTGTGTTAAGACAAATAAACAGTGCACCCATGCTATCGATGAGCACAAAAGCTACAAAATTGACTGGTATTGTGACGATGTTGATTGCAAAATTGCCGTATCAGTTGAAGCGAGAAACAAAATGGCGGCCATCCATTCCTAACTTGTACCTAGGCTCAAAACTACGGTACTGTGTATACTTATGTAGATCGAACTATACCCAGTGTATAATTTTGTAGGACGACATTGAACCTGGGTATATTTCTGATATACCCAGGACGACATTAACCGATTCGGCGCCTCTAACGGCAGAAAAGTTTCCCATTGTAATCAATTTACTATTTGTTTGCATATTTAGAATTGACGGGTTTTTTAATTAACACATGCTTACATTATAACTGCACTTGAAACTTTGTTGAGTTTCTTCCCGATCTGTTTTGGCGTGGCTATTGGGGTCCCGGTAGATATGATAGCACGGCAGATCCGTTCTTTTGTTGTGGTGACCTTGGGAATCCTAACGGTATCGTGATAAGATCCGGTGCTTCGTGCAGCCTGAAATGAAATTGAATTATTTTGATTGGGATATACACGCATTATATTCGTATTATGATTATTCCACTATCTGTCATTTATTAGTGACTTTCCAACCTGAATGAAAATGGCTTTCATCTGTTGTAAAGAGTGGTACAATCAGGGCTTTCATTTACCTTTCCTCTACCTGGGTCATGACTTCCACAATTTTTTTTATGGAAGTCAATTTGGTAAGACACTGGGGTCTTTATACTTCCAGCAATTCTTTTGGGGGTCATGACTTCTTGTTATATTTTACTGGGGTCAAATCGTCCCTTTGTATGCTGCTAGCGGTACCGCGTGCGAACCAGGATGTGTAGTTGACATGGGCGACGGGAATCCCCAGTTCAATTTTCAGCTGCGCTAGCAAGGATTGGGTGTGTTTGAAGAAAATTTGGCTGGCGCGACCTGCAATATCTTGATACCTGCATCAGCCGGGGTCCTAGTGGCGGAGCTTGAGTATACAGATGGGACTTCCACACTTTCTCTATCAGCGTATCATCGAATTTACTTGCGTTTTTGAGACTTCAGAGTTGTTTATGTTTGCGTCATTTCCGTAGTTTACATGCGTAATAGACGCCATACGCAGGCTTAATGAAAGCCCTGACAATGTTTTGGCAGATTCCACGCAGGACTTCGGTATTTCCAAGGGAATTGACACTTGTTCACCAGCCAGGATGTTCTGCATGGTTGAAGTGATAATATGGATTATTGCGGTGAGTCGTAGGACGTGCGTGGAATCTTCGCTGGAGCATGTGTCGATGCCGTAGTTTTGACTGCTTGGGATATCATCACCTCCTCCTATGTTATGCTTTGTGTCTGCAAAAAATGGAGATTCCTGAATTGATACTGAACGAAATATTGGAAACGAAATAACAGTGAAGAAGGGTAGGCTAACTGAAAATCAACCGTAGTGAAGAGTTTGTCAATAATTTATAATGTTAGAAATGGAGACAAATTGTGGCATTGATGCCTTGTAAAGGCCATTTTCAAGTTTGAATTTTCCGCCTGTAAAGTTTTAGACCCCTTTCCCATGATTCTCATTGGGTGGGCCCTTTAGCCTCACTCTGGTGTCACCCACTATTTTGATTTTTTCTGTTCAGATGTTTTTTCCAAGTTATTGCAAGTTTGCTGTTTTATTCATTGGGGCAGTGCCCATATTTCTGTGCAAATCGTTTGGTAAGTTTAAATAACATGTATAGACCCTTTAGAACCCTTCTTTTATCGTGTGCAAGGTATTTTTGCCCTGCAGGAAGGACCCTTGTGCCTCTCCTTGCAGCTTCAGGCCATTGCCAGTTCACCTATGCATTCCGCTCCGAGGAATACATTGTGTGTGAGCTGTTATTTTTTAGTATATGCATATTAGGTAGAGGAGAGTTCATGGCTTTGTCTAGGTTCCGGGGTGTTTCCCAGCTCAGGTCAATCAACCCCAGTTGGTTTGTTTACATACATGATTGCTTTATCTGTGCTCTCTGGTCCCTGGTCATCGTGTGTTGTGGGTTGAGTGTACGTGTACTGGGAAATGTCTCGTAACTTGTTTTCATTCTTGTCATATGTCAAGTTTTGAAATGTTGCCATTATTGTACTTGTATTTTAGTTTTATGTATTTGTTTTGTTTGTTTCAGTAAATCTGCTACTTGTTACACGAAAGAATTTACTACCGGTACGTTTGTTCGGGCTGCCTCAATACATTTACAAACGAAGAATGTCAAGGCCCTTTTACCATGGATGAAGACGGGGTGACAGGGGGAGCTGCTTCGGCTAAGAGGATCACCAAACCGACGGAGACGAGATTGGAGTACACCCTCGACATAAAGCGCAAACGGCGCAAGAATTTTTTGCGGCTCTTGTCAGACAAGCTTGTTGGTCAACTTCAATCTGAGGATGTTACTGTTGAAGTGGTTCGAAACGAGCACTCGCTGTGGCTCGCAAGTTACGAGGAATTCCTTACGACGTTCAACACGGAATATCATGCTTTGCTGTCATCGGAGGAGGAACGTCTCAGGGACAATGAGTCCTACTTCTTAAAGCATGACAAGGGTTTTCGGGAGTGCAAATGTGCTATAGAGGAATGGTTGCTGGAACACGATAAACCACCCTCACTTTGTAGGTCAGGTAGCGTCAAGTCACACTCCTCTCGAGGTTCGAAGGGGACAAACGCTAGCTATTCTATGAAGCAGGAGGCTGCTTTAGTGATCCATATCTGATCATTCTGCCGTTTTATTTGAATTGAACATTTGCAAACCTCCACTGCCGTCTAACTCCATAAAGTACAGGAAGGTTAAGTGCAGTTGTAGGCATGTAGCAGGCGGTCTAGTTGACTTTTCTAGTCGGACTTTTGTTCTGTGTCGAGAGTCTTCAGCATATTTAGTAGGGTCCGATTGAAACGCTCGCATTCTCCATTTGACTCGGGTCGGTAGAGGGTGTTGTCCTTGATTTGATTATTCCACACTGGTCTTGTAATCGTCGGAAAAGTGCATTCTCAAACTCCCCCCTTGATCATGATGTAATCTAGTTGGAAATCCAAAACGCGGGATGAAATCATTCCATATTCTGTCAGCGGCTGTTCGGGCTGCTTTGTTGCGCGTAGGATAGACTTGTGCATACCGAGTAAAATGATCCACGATGACCAGGATGTACTCGTATCCGCCTTTGCACTTCTCAAGGTGGAGGAAATCTACTGAGACGATTTCGAACGGGCACGTGCTATGAATAGGTTTTAATCCAGCGTGAGGTACTGATGTGGGCTTCTTGTCTTTGACACAAGAGCAAACCTTTGTCACTTGGTGTTCAATATCCTTTGCAAGGCCTGGCCAGTAGAACCGGTCTCTCGCCAGGGAAATGACCCTGTCTGCTCCCTGATGACCCATCTTTTCATGCAGCTCCTGGACCACAAAATGTCTGTACTTCTCTGGCATACACAATTGTGATACTGTAGTTCCGTCTAGCGTTTGGCAGGTGCGGTATAACACTCCATCCTCATCCATTTTCATCTTGTTCCAGCTTCGGAGCCATGCTTTCAACTTGTGGCTTTCGTGCTTTAGATCCCTTGGGGACGGCTTGTTATCTTGGATAACCCAGGTCCTCACCTTCTTCAAAACTGGATCGTCACATTGAGCCTGTCTCACATCCTCACGCTTGATGATTTCAGAACCCATCAACTCTTGCAAGTCACAATCCGAGCCCACTTCACTGAGGTGAAGACAGTTGACCCATGCTTCCTTTGTTCCTTGAAATCCTGTCTTTTCTTTCGCCATCGCTAGCATTTCCTCTTTGCTTACTTCGGACTGACATGCTGCCATGTACTTTTCAGTGTCTAGCGGGAGTCTGGACAACACATCTGCATCCATGTTCAAGCGACCAGGTGTGTAGTGTATTTTAAAGTAAGTAGTCCGCCATTTCGGCAACCCAACGCTGTCGTGCGGCATCCAATTTGGCACTCGTCATGACGTAGGTCAACGGGTTGTTGTCGGTATAAACATCGAAGTAGGGTGCATAGTAGAGGTAATCATGGAATCTCTCTGTAATGGCCAAGGAATTCCAGTTTTCCCGAGTTCAGGTGGTAACTCTTCTCGGCGGGTGTCAACGTTCTTGAACCATACCCAATCACTGCCAGCTTCCCAGAATCTTGGTATTGATACAGAATTCCTGCGAGACCCTCTTGTGACGCATCAGTACGAAGCACGAATGGTTTGCTTAAATCCGGGAAAGCCATCACTGCAGGACTTGCCAACACCCCGATCAGATCTTCTAGGATTCTTTGGTGTGCTTCCGTCCACACAACTTCCTGACTGGAAGGGACTCGTCCACTTTTCCTTCCCTTGCGTGATTTAGGACCGCTCTCTTTCCCTTTTGGTGTCTCTTTCTTCTCGGGTGGCATGGCTAACAGGTCGTACAGCAACTTCGCACGTCGGCTAAAATTGGGAATGTACTTCCGGTAGTATCCAAGTAACCCGGTGAGTTTCCTCACGTCTCCTACTGTCTCTGGTCTCCTTTCAGCCAATTTCTTCACCGCGTCGTACTCAGCTGGGTCCATCCTGCAGCCTGATTCAGAGATTATGGTTCCTAAAAATTTCACCTCACGTCGGAACAATAGACATTTTCTGGGTTTGAGTTTTATGCC
>NMRB01000348.1:103872-120764 GCA_002633025.1 Notospermus geniculatus | reverse complement strand
CAAAAAACCCTGATTACAGTATATCACTCTCTAATTACCCCTTATCTTAACCACCATTTATTATCATGGGGCTATCACCATGCCGAAATTCACAAACTACAGAAGAAAGCAATTCGTGTCATCACGAAAAGTCACTTCCTTGCCCACTCAGAACCTCTCTTAAAGCAATTAAAAATCCTGAAGCTTCCAGATATCCATTCACTTATTCAAATGAAGCTTCTTTACAAGTATTATCACAACAGCCTCCCATCATATTTTATGACACACGTGTTTAGAACAAATAATCAGATTCATTCTCACCACACTAGAAATAACGTGAATTTAATTACCCCTTTCTGTAGACATAGTTTCGCACAACGTTCACCTCGTTATAGTGTTGTACATGTGTTTAACTCTCTTCCAAGAATTGTTTCCGACAAACTCACAACTCACAGTTTACCTGGTTTTATCAATTATTATAAACAATACATATTAAATGGTTATAATTCCACATGTTCTATTCCACGTTGTAATGTCTGTTCACTTGTAGCGAATTAATCTGTATATATACATGTACATACCCGTGTCATATTCATGACATATATATCACTACTCATACTGGTATAACTATTTACATTGTATTACATTTTACTACTCATGTTACTGTTTATTTTGACGTCATTGGTTTTCCGTCTTGTTTAGTTTAATACTTATTTATGTTCATTCATTTCATATATTGTATCTATCTTTCAAGGGGGCCCAAACGGAAGCGATCGTCTGATCTTGTTTGGGCTCCTGACCTTACTTTCTGTATTCAGTTTCTTGTATTTTCTTTTTTTGTTGGTCAAATAAAACATCATATCATATCATATCATATCATATCATATCATATCATATCATATCATATCATATCATATCATATCATATCATATCATATCATATCATATCATACATAGTCTGAGACTGTTGTCATTTTTTCGCACGCAAACCATGGGACTTGAGTAAGCAGATATACTTTTCTGAATCCACCCCTTATTTAACAAATCCATGACATATTCTTTCACTTCATTGTATAGAGGTGGGGGTACCGTACTATAAGTTCTCTTGACAGGTGTCTTATCAACCAATTCAATATCTAACTGTAGGTCTGGAATGCACCCAATATCATCATCATTTCAAGAGAAGGCTTTACAATCTTCCCTGAGCATAGTCCTCACCTGTTTCATCTGGGTGGGACTCGAGATTTTGTCGTCAAGTTCAACTTCTGTATCCCACATATCATTATCATCGGTGACGTCTGGTGTGGTGGCTGCCACATTGTCTCTTACCTTGTCCTTCTTACCTTCGAATGTGTCCTTTCCCTTTTCTGAAGTTTCGTACGCCTCTGGTGGTCTCAGTGTTACGACCGACTTCACTGCTTTCAGTTGTCCGACCATCCTTCCTGGGTGCAGGGTCAGAGTTTTGGCAGCGTTGTTCTTCACTGGAATGTTAAAAGTACACACACCGCCCTTACTCAGGCGTATTAGCGACTCGGGCATATCGATGCCACTTTCTGTTAACCCGTCGGAAGGGGAAAATATCGCGACTTCATCCCCGCGCACCACACCAGGACGAACGAAGCAGCGCAAAATCTGGGATTCCCCCGGTTTCAAAACCATCTTTTTCCTACCCAATTTAGCACTAGCAAACTCTTCTTCTTGGTCCTGCCGCAAAACTGATGGAACTGAAGAGGGCGGAAGCTGTGTCAAGTCCTGAAATATAGATTGCAGGTTATCGGCATCTATACCCTTTTCTGAAAGATGAGCAATTACATTATAGCCCAAAATTGGCATGTCCATTGGGACATGTGTAACCACCACTGGGACCTTCAACTTTTCGTTCTCACCATTCATACCTAGGCCTAGCTCTACCCAACCTAAGCAACCTACATCATGGCCACTAGCTGAGGTAATAGATAGCTCCTGATCAAAGAGTTCATCAAGAGGTCTAACCCTCTAGTTCGGAAATCGCGACTTGAGCCAATCAACATGACACAAGCTTACTTGTGCTCCAGTGTCCCATAAAAATTCACAAGGTTTCTTGTCAACTGCCACCCTTAATACACATTTGTCCCCAACCAACTTAACCAAACGACCCCTAACCCTTGGCTCATGCACAGTCCCTCGCAGTTCTTGTAAGTCCACTTTCTCCGCTCTCTGCTTTGCCAAACCCTCGCGTACAGCTTGACTGGCTTTACACAAGTTCCGCTGTTCCTTCCAGTGTTTCTTCTGACATCCCGCTGAACAGTAGAGTTGGCTTTGGCATCCCTTGCAGACTTTTCACACAGTAATTTTACGACATTGTACACAACTACAAGAGGGGGTTTTAAGGGTAGCGGTCACTGTTAACCCCGCGTCAGTGACCTGACCTAGTTTTCCGACTTAAACTTTGGACACTGAGAGTCACCTTTTCGATGACCTTTCCCAAAACATGCGAAACAGTGTTCACATTCGGTTTGTCCCTGTTGTTGGCAGTTTTTACAGATTCCGCGTCTCCTCTTGGAAAATCGGCCTTTGTTGTTATTACCATCTGAAGACTGGCCACTCGCGACCCCAACCTTAAGAGCTGCAACTTCTACTCTTAGGGCCTTCAATTCAGCAAGGAGAGGATCTTCATCATCGCTTGTCTTAGCAGCCGTCTTGGACACTTTCAAGCCCTTGCCACCTAACTTGGCATCCCGATCGTGTAGTGACCTTGTCACATCGTTCACAGCCTGCAGCAGTTCCTCGTCTTTGGTGTACGACTTCAAGACGAGTGCCAATGCCACACGGATTCTGTCGTCACGAATGCCTGTGGAGAGAGCCTGATTGAACTGCTCAGTAACCAGTGCCTCATCATACTTTGTCTTTGTTTCACGATCAGCAAAATAGATTTTCTGCCTCAGCTCCGACGCACGGAAGACAAAGTCTTGCGGGCTTTCTTTTTCCGATTGTGCTAGGGTGCATAATTCCTGATATAATTCTGTGGCAGATGGTTCCTTGTAGTATGTCCTCGCTATTGTTTGGACACATGCTAGCGAAATGTCTTCCCTGCCCTCCAAGTAGCCTCTAAGTTTGGACCCCGGAGATATGCCACGGATGATCCCATCGACTAGCTCCTCATCCGTGTAGCCCTTGGAACGACGAGCATTGACCTGCCGTAAGAATGACATGTAACCCAGGCTGCCACTACAGTCACCGATTTGACCACTTATTTTGAAATCTTTGCGCAATCCGGCCAGACGTATTGTGTCTACACCCTTTGTTAGTTCCGGAGGCAGCTTTGGCTTTTCCATCAGTTCCAGCATCCGTTTCAGGAACTCGCAACCCTCATCTTCGTCTTTTGCAGACTGATCGATTCTTGGTTCCATTGCTGCGACCACCTTGTCCGCTGACAACCCGTCGGTCTTGACCTCGATTAATTTAGCAATCTTCAAGACGTCTGGCTCTGGCAGACAGTACAGCTGCCGACGAACTTCCAAAATCAGCTGTGACCTCTCCATGACGGCGATGAGGAGTCACATCAGCCCGTTACGGCCCTTCTTCTGACGTCAACGATCTTTTGGGATCCCGGCTGAGCCCCCAAATGTAACGCCGGGAACGGGTCGAAGTCTGGAAGAAGAGTTGAACAGAAATTCAATAAATTGTACGACAAAATCGGCGAGGCCGCTTTATCAAAATTCAGCCATTGATCGGATGACATGAACGTTCACAATCATATTTCAAAGACGCCTAGCAACGGAGTTCTGGAATCTCCTACTCTTTATGCAAATTATACTTACAAAATCATTCTGAAATACCTTGGTATCTCGTGCGTATGTTTCAAATGGATAATGCATTAGGCTCATTCTGAATGCAGCGGGTCTGGGTGACACAACCAAGACCCTCCGCCTCGGGTTTAATTCCTTAAACATAAACCATGGTAACGCCCAATGCAAAACAATACAAGCGATGACGTCATAATCGCGTTGCTGCGGGAGATAGGCCACGCCCACCGCGCACTGTGAGGTAGCTCGCCCGGGGCCCGAGCACGGCCCTGCACACAGATTTTGGTCAATAAAACCATTAAAACTGGACCACAACTCTGCGCCAACATTGCATGCATGCTCTATGATACTTAAAGCCCTTCTAGGCAAAAGTTTGAATAACATAACCACGAATAACTGGTGCAAAACCCGCCCATTCTGGTCCTTGAGCGGCCCGGCCGCCGGCAATCTACACTTCAAGGCCGCGACAGAAACTTTGCTCATTCAAACAGTATTTTCATCACTTTTATCAACTTTTACGTCTTAGTCAGCCGGCCCAAACCTCTAATATAACTTTTGATGGCATTGGGTGTTAAGCGATTTGTTAAATATCTGATTCCGAGGCCAGGGGATGTCGAGTGAATATATATAACTATTAGTTACGCAAACATTCTGTAGAGGGCAGCACCTGTAAAAGCAGCTACGGGCACGCGGTAGGGTAGGGTCAGGCATGCAGGGTATCGTTCAGGGTAGGGTCAGATTACCCCCCCCCCAGCCCCCCCCCGGACTAGGGGGTCGCGGGTAGGGGTAGGGGTAGGGGTTGGGGTAGGGGTAGGGGTATATTATACATTTACTGCTTGTACGGATAATACACCAAAAATTTCCTGGGTCGACCAGCTGGCCCGCTGGCTCAGTGGGTAGAGCGTGCGGCCGTGACGCAGGCCATCCGTGTTCGATACCCGCCGGAGGCTATCGACTTTTTCACGCGTAATTCTCTTTGTATTCTTTTTGCTGAAATTTTCTAAGTCCATTTGCCCGTGGACATCCCTCCGACGATGTTTCGGAGATTTACCCATTCGCGGATGTTAAAGTTGTTCCAATGGGTAGGTAAGTATGACTATGAAATTGTCTTTCAGAATCACCCGTTGGCCAAGGTGATTTTGACCTCTGGAGGTTAAATTTCAAGGTCAGAGGTCAAATAACTGACTTTACCATTGGACTCAAGAACTGAGCTTTGTAAAGGAGAATGGGACCCGATGTACAACTAACCTTTAAACGGTTCGATTTACACCCCATAAATGTATTACCAACAGATAGAAACATGGTGCTTCTTAATCACATGAGCATGTTTTTGCAGTATTTAACCAGTTACGTAATTGGGAACAGCGGTTTTATGTACTTTGACCCATTTCATGTTAATTTAGAAAACAATGTCATTTCTTATTACATAACAACCGAAAACAATTAAAAACATGCTTATTTGATTAAGAGGCACTGTAATGGCCAAAATGTATGTGGTAGATAGATCTGCATGTATTGTAGGCCTATTTCTTTACTTTGTAACCATGAGTCTTAATAGGCAAAGTGTTAATCTTTTTATCTTAGATATTTTATCAGTCACTGAAATTGATGAGTAATTACAATCTCAGCTGCCTTAGGTCCTGTTGGAACATGTTTCTCAGAAGTGAGTTCTTTCTGTAGGCCTATCCTGCAGCTCTCCATATTTGGTAGGTGGTGACTTCCCTTCCATGAACTTTGTGGTCACCCTAGCTAGGCCTTTTTTAGGCTTTGGGACCATGCGGTCTGCTCAGTGAGGTTTAGGAAGCCGTGACGGCAGGGCACTGGGTGCCTGCTTCATGCGGTATCATACACTTATTATATGAAACGAAGTTCATGTAACTAAGGAAACTGAAGTTTAAAGAGAAGTTCAAGTTAACAAGTTTAAGCTATTCCATAGTGGTTTTAGGACCCAAGATACCCCAGCGATGTGAGTATAAAACGAATGTATTCGATTTCTGTAACTTTGTAATTCTTATGGTAGTTTGTCTAATTTCCGAATTTTGGAATATTATTCTTAGGTTTAGTTTGTAGGCTTATATTTTCTTACTGTAACGTTTTTCAGATTGAACCGTCACTATCGTCATTGTAACATCGTCATAGGCGTCGTCATCGTCCTATCACCATCACCATCATCGTTATATCTGGTTCACACAGGGTGAACCAGAAGCAAGTTAGCTGTTACGTTTGTTGCTGCACAGGGTGGTACTTATGTAAAGTGACACGAGGTCACTTGGAACGTTTGATGGTTTTTTGTGGAGTAATAAATGATGTGTCTCGATTCGCTGTTTTATTCAATCCCTTGGACGGGTCCGTGGAATTAGCAACCTCACAGGCACCATATTTCTATCTGTAGGTAATACATTTATGGGGTGTAAATCCAACCGTTCAAAAATTAGCTGTACATCGGGTTCCATTCTCCTGTACAAAGCTCAGTTCTTGGGTCCAATGATAAAGTCAGTTATTTGACCTTTGACATTGAAATTTGACCTTTAGAGGTCAAAATCGCCTTGGCCAACGAGTGATTCTGAAAGTTCATTCCATGACCTTACTTACCCATGCATTGGAACAACTTTAACATCCGATGCCATCAACACTTTTATTAGAGGTCTTTTTGGGTATTGGCTGACTGACTATCTGTAAACTTATACTCTGCATGTTTTTGGAGGTTTTACTGAACAAACTTGTCTAGTTCTCGACTTACCTGGAAGAAGAGTTTAACAGAAATTCAATCAATTGTACGACAAAATCGGCGAGGCCGCTTTATTGAAATTCAGCCATTGATCGGATGACGCCGTGACGGCAGACGACGCCCCGCCACCCCAGTGTTGCAAGACCCGCGCGCTCCGATCCGCATTGCGCATGCGTGCTTCGCGTCCTGGCATGTACGGCATGTTCCAAAAAATGGGGCCCCCGATTGATTACGAATCTCTGTCTCTCACATTACCAGATGTCGTGCATGTCAGTGGGGGTTCCGTAACGTGAAGAATATTGATGATATTGTTAAAATGGTTGGAAATGATGCCAAGGATATGAATGTGATGTTTGATCCTCTTTTAAAGAATGCTAGTGATGAAATGAAAACATTCTTGAAAACCCAGAAGGAAATTTCTGAATTGGCCAACAGTCCACGAGCAAGGAGGTGGGACAGTAAAACAATCAAGCTGTGCCTAAACTGGTATGTGAGGGACAGAAAATCATACTGCGATTTTCAAGATGCTAATATTTTTCAGCTTCCCTCTGGTAGAACATTAAAGGGACTAGGAAAATTTTTTCAAGCTTCGGTTATTACAAAATGCTAGTCGTTCATGATAAATTCCCACCGTCAATTCACTTATTCAATTAAGTGTTAATTACTGGCACCCAGACAAATCAGTTATCACCACACCATGGAACATTCACCACGTCACTGGGAACCTAATCAACATAATAGAGTACAAGCTCGCTCCATACAGTACATACAGCGGTAAGTTCCCAGTGACGTGGTGAATGCTCCATGGTGTGTGTGGTGATGACTGATTTGTCTGGGTGCCAGTAATTAACACTTAATTGAAAAAGTGAATTGACGGTGGGGATTTCTCATGAAAGACTAGCATTTTTAATAACCGAAGCTTGAAAAAATTTTCCTAGTCCCTTTAATCCGCTTTTTGGGTTCAAACTTCACTGCTAGATCACATATCAAGACAAAATCTATATCAATCAAATCCTTGTTATCGTAGAAATAGACTCGTCGATGTCTCGTCTCCATTAGAATGCTTTAATCATGATCTTTTTACCTGTTTTTATGGGCATCTTCTCCAAATCCGCCATTTTGAATCGGTGAGGAGTAAAAGGTGAACCGGCGAGTGCAGCTGCCACGGGGAAAAAATCAGCGAGGTTGCTGCTGATTCTCCATGGTGTTCATTTACCACAAGACAAAACCTGCACATTTCCAAGATGGCCGCCCTTTAGGGGGCCAAAGGGGTCAAAAATTTGATGTCTTCAAATCATAGCAACATGGGTATCAAATTAAAGGTCTCAGTGAGTAGGCTACAACAACATGGCATGGGTTTCATCCCCAAAATGTACAATGCAACCCTTGAGGGGGTCAAAATGGGCCACAAATCCGACTTTTTACCACTTCCCACAAGTTCCACGCGGGCTACAGGTGAATGAAAATATTTTTTTCCAACATTGCTCTCATAGAGCTTCAAAATGATACCCATGATGACACCCTTTGGGTGACAGTTTTCGAGATCCAAAAAAGGGCCCTTGAAAACTGTTACCCAAATGGGTGTCAAGGGCCCTTTTTTGGATCTCGAAAACTGTCACCCAAAGGGTGTCATCATGGGTATCATTTTGGAGCTCTATGAGAGCAATGTTGGAAAAAAATATTTTCATCGACCAGCAGCCCCCGTGGAACGTGTGGGAAGGGGTCAAAAGTCGGATTTGTGGCCCTTTTTGACCTCCCTCAAGGGTTGCATTGTACATTTTGCGGGATGAAACCCATGCCATGTTGTTGTACTCACTGGGACCTTTAATTTGATAACCATGTTGATATGATTTGAAGACATCAAACTTGTGACCCCTACTGTTAATCCCTTTGGCCCCCTAAAAGGGCGGCCATCTTGGAAATGTGCTGGTTTTGTCTTGTGGTCACAAGCTGAATGTGTTCAGCATGTCCATTTTCATATACAGCAGGAGGAAATGCTTAGTCACCAGAACTACGCTACGAAAGTGAAAAATAAATGGGCATGTCTCACGGCCTATTATACCTTCGCCATTCTTATTAAATCGGTTTCTTTTGATCTGTACCTTGTATATTGCACAGCATAACGGGGCAAATAATGCTCCAGCTTCGGCCTAGTCCGAACGTCTCACTCGTATTGCTATTTTTAGCCTATTTGCCGGCCGCAATACAGAGTCAGATGATGAGTAAACGAAGAACCAGATTTTGGTTCTACGTCATCAGCATGTCCAGATCACCGATTGGTGGTTCCCGTACTACGTGACCTCAAACAGTAAAGATGGCGATGCTCTGCTACGGCTTTTCGAGAGGAAAATATTTCGTGATTTTGATAGCAAATTGCGATTTTCTTGCCAAATGAATGTTCGTCTGGCTAGAGTGAACAGAGAGCGTGATTGCGAGTGTAGCTGGTTGAAACCTAAGCAAGTAGAATGCCTGAGAGCAGCGTTATCAAATGAAACGATTGCCGTGCTATGGGAATCTAAAAAATGAACTAAATGAATGTGCAAAACACGACCTGGAGATGGACGGACCAATCAAAATAGACCCCCGCGATAGGCTTCATCTGACTCTTGTTGCGGCCGTCAGTTCTGCAAATGAGCAACAGGAGGCAGTGTTCGGACTAGCTTCGGCCCCGCTATGCCATGCTGTTTATTTGATCAATAAATTCAATTCAATGGGACATGGTCCATGGACCATTTCATTTAAAACACACTGTACTTTAAACTTCTGATGAGAAAAAAACCAGGTCAGACGTTCGTTTGCCGGAACTTCTCTGATCAGAAATAACATAAATGTGAACTCTTTGTCAGGTGACCTACTTTCCTTGGCAGACGCATGTAAACAATTCAGCTTGAATATAGCCTACACAGGTAGAATTACCACGCAGAATCGACAAGCATCGTCGCAGAATTATTGAGATAAAGAGTGTTAAGAACATGCAACGTTTCTCCCGATTTCTCTGCTCAATTTTACTTGTGACTTTCGCCGGCGGGACTCCAGCCTTTGGTTATAATGCAGGTAAGGAAAAATTGATGAGGTCCTTAGGCCGTTGTTAAAACGTGTTTTTCAGATCGTTTTGGCCAATAAGCTAGGAGTCCACTGCTGATTTTCTGCGTTGCGACTTGCTTTGCAACCTGCTACATGTAGGCTAGGCCTACCTGCGATTGAATACGATCGCAAGGGACCCGACACCGGTCGCCGACCGATTGCCGACTGAAATTGTCCTATTTGTTGTACCTTCATAAATATGCATTGAACACATGACATCACATGTGCTGGGCAGTGGTCCCCTTGGGATGCAATAAAAATGCTTCAGATGATGAGTTTGCCGGTTTAAAAAAATATCACATGTTGCAGATATTAAAGAATTTGAATGTACTAACGATACTTCAAAAATTCAAAATTTTACACAATGAATGGAATCTCCCTTTATATATTTTGGATGTGACCGCGGACAACTCGCAAGCGGTTGACGTATAGGCATGGTAGGCCCCAGCATAGATTCCTTTGGCATGATCCGAGATGCCTTCCCTTCCGGCAAGGAATGCAGCAATTCTGGGTTGTCGTTGCCAAACTGGTGCTGGGCCTCACGAAAGGCCGCACTTTCCTCGTCTCTGACAGCATCCCTTCTACCTCGTCTCCTGTGCATTGCCATCTTGAACTGTCCTGAGTACTGTCTCATTGACTGTACACCTCAGAACTGTCAGGGCTAAAGTCAGAAAACCTTTTATATTCCAGTCCCTCGGACAGTTCTCTGATTAGATAACTTTAACCCATGTGTGGGAAGCAACGTTAGGCAGACTGGTCAAATGTCTGTCTTCAGTGAATGGGGTTGTCTCAGCGATGGCAATGTGCTGGCAATACAAATTGATCAATTTCTCAGACACAATGAAATGAATTATGAGGGTGATAGTAAACTACCAGTGACGCAACATTCCAGACCGACAACACCACCATTCATCATGTTCCTGGTTCGTCACCATTGATAACCCTATACAATAGACTTCATAAGTGGGTTTCTCCCGTACTATCCAGTGCACAGACTGTCAGGATTAAGGAACAACTCTAATGGGTACGGAAAGGTATGAAATTGTCAACATTTCTAAGATTGTAAGATCACCTATTCTAGGAGGCAGTAGGTCAATAGTTGCGCTTTCACTACAAAAAAAGCCGCTCTTGTTCTGCTTCCATTACAGAATTGCCGGGTTTAATAAGTCCGGTTCTATTAAGTGCGGATCTATTTAGTTTGGATAGGTCATGCACAGTCGCAAGCGACCGTGGAGCCACCTGTAGCCGAGCATAATACTACAAATAGATCCGGTGTTATTGCCATTCCACTACAACATTTATCCGCATCTAGATTCGGAGTATGATCGGCTATGCTATCCGAACTAAATAGATCCGCACTTAATAGAACCGGACTTATTAAACCCGGCAATTCTGTAATGGAAGCAGAATAAGAGCGGACACATACCGGCTTTTTTTGTAGTGGAAGCGCAACTTATGAGATATTCTGGAGCTTGGTTATGGATAATTCTATAAAACATAATTAATCTATGAACTTTCCTGCGTTCTTTCATTTTTGGATAGCCAGCTTCCAGGTACAAATTTGCATGAGAGCAGCTAATAGTGAGACCAGTTATCAATCCTGGAGCCTCAATCTGAACTTTCTCAACTTTTGCAACACACTACATCACCATATTCCATTATGGGTCGTATAAATGAGTTGTAAGGTAAACTGGGGTAATAGTAGCCCCTGGGTAATAGTAGCCCCTAGCAATTAAGGCACCATGTTTCTATCTGTTGGTAATACATTTATGGGGTGTAAATCCCACAAGTTAGCTGTACATTGGGTCCCATTCTCCTGTACAAAGCCCAATTCTTGGGTCCAATGATAAAGTCAGTGTCCTAAGCTTTATCCAGGCTGGGGGCTACTATTACCCCGGGGCTACTATTACCCCAGTTTGCCTTAAATAAGTTCCAAATGTTTTCGTTGTACTTTAAACACGCTGGTGATTCAAATTTTACTGTACGCATTGTCAGAATAGCCGGTCCTGAGCTGATAGCAGACGATGCATTCACAAAATCATGTGTGGCTCAATAGTGTTCATGATAATGGGGCAGATTCTTGAACAGTCACCTATGTCAAAAGACACCTAGATAACCTCAGAATATTACCCTTTTATTCACATAATAGCCTATCCGAGGGCCAAATGCACTAGAAGTCAGCCGANGCCTGCATTAACCATCCCTATTTGTTTAATCAAGGATCCCTGTTCCAGTTACGCAATACTTCTCAAGGTCAGAGGTCAAGGTCACAGATAACCAGCTCTAGAGTAGTAAACTTATCATCGGAAACCATAGACATCGCTCCGATGTCCTGCTCTTGTTCCATCGAGCGTTCAACCCGAGCGACGAATTATGTCAAATATGACGTCAAAAGAGTAGCTACCAGAGGAATTTATGGAGGAATTTACGGCTGCGACTCGACACGACCGAGTTGAACCTCGGGTTCCAGTCGAACTCGGCCATCGAGAGAGAGCGTCCACGTGACAGAGCCTGGTAGACTATTTCGGTACAGATCTTGAATATGATGTTGGTCGGAGTTCCTTATTGTTTCCGCCGTGTTAAATATGTGGTACAATGAAAAAAATCACCCTCGTGTGATTTCCAAGTGGGCAGAACACAGAGTGGTGGCCTTTGACCAGGAAAGTTTCCCGGCCAAACGCCATCACGGGTTAGTTAGTTATCGGACGAGGTCAGCTAGTTATCGGACATCAAGTTTTGGAGTAGGCCTACGATTTACGGCATGTAAGAAGCATTACCGGTGTATTCCATATGTTTGGTTTGAATGAGATTTGATTTATGATGCAAAAACATAACACACATAGGCCTAACTTGTCACCCCTCAGTAAAAGTGGTAGCACCCAGCACCATGGTGTTCAGTAACTCCCATGCAAAATTGTCATTATTGGACATTTCTTCAAAAAAAAACCCCACCAAAATCGACGATAACTGCAGGATCACAGTTAGAACATGCTTGAGGGGTAATTTTTCTGCTCGGAAAAATACTTTATTAATGTTTTCCACCACAAAAATCTTTGGGCAGGATTTTGTTTGTCCGATGCACTGGCACTGCCTAGTACATCATCAGCTGACGTGAGTGCCTGTAATGAGCCCACTGCTACACTTGGTGGTGCTCTTGAAATCCATGTCATGCCTGTAGGCCTAGAACTAGTGCTAGAAGTTGAAGAGGTAGAAATCATCCTCTGCTTAGACCGCATGAGCGGTCTCATTCTGTCGGCTATCAGACAACGATGATGGGTTTTGGAGTACATCGCACATTTGTCACATACAGCGCAATTGCTGGTGGACTGGACATTTTTGTGGCCACTGAGTTGTTGGATGGCAGTTGGCGCCACCCCCGGCAGGCATGAGCAAATTGGGACACATTGTTTCCCGTATGGAGTGGTTTGTAATCTTTCCAGTGAGTTGGCATGTTTTTACATATCCTTCATCATCTTTGCGAGGTAATTTTTGCCCATCAGTTGGTTTTTGTACCCCAAGGACTTAGGATCTCCAGGATTGTTATTGCGGTTGACTGACAGGTAGAATGGCTTGCCCTTCAGCTTCAGTTCCTTTGGTGTGTACCTGTAGCTGTACAGTCTAATGGGGCATCTTGATCATTTTTGTTCTGAAATATTTTGGGATTGAATAAGCTGGTGTGTTTTTGATGTTCCACCACGGGTCTTTGTGTCTCTCTCTGCAATCCATTCCAAGCATTCAGCGCCTTGCTCATCAGTCCTCAAATCAATACCCCCCCCCCCCCCAGCAGTAGTGACGTTCTACCGACTGAGCTAAAGGGAATTTCCTGGTAGACCGGGCTTGTAGGAGCGCTGGCACTATTACGCTAACATCTTTGTGTTAAAATAACACACGGCATTCTGAAGTGACGTTGGATTGCCATCGCACAGCTGACCTATGACCAAAGGGTTTCTTTCTCATTACAACTCAGAGCCTCGGCTTTATTTGGCTTGTTTCCTAGTCCTCTCTTCTTGAGTTCTTTCCTCCTGCGCGCGAGCACTTGCCGAGCAAGGCTGAATTCCTCTGACTTCAGGATGCTTGCTTCATATCCATTCTTTTGTAAATGGGAGTCAATAGCCAGAAAATAACTAGTGAGAGTGTCTGGCTTGTAGTCTTTAACATCATGAGCGATCTCGTTTTTTACTGTCGTAGTCCAGGTGCCGATGTAATTATTCAACTCATTGGTCAGCTACACGGGTCATAACAGAAAATTGTGCTGCACTTTGTTCGCTAGTTCTGCATATGATGAGGAATTGGTCAAATTGTGGTCAAAAATATCAAAATTCTATTGACCTGATGAGCTTGAGACAGGTACTTTAGCTGAAAGGGTAAATGTCGTCCTGGGTATACACAAAGATTACCCAGGATCTCAATCTTCACTAAAACAATACCCTGGGTGAGGTTTCGGTAGCCGAACATCGCCCGAACATCGGTGCCTCTCGTTCCTAGGCACCGATTGCGGAAATGTTTCTCGGGACACATTTTATCTTGGGCCATTGCCATGGCAACGAAGCCTGAAAATGTGAATTTTCGTCAGTTCATTCCGTTTTCTCAGGATATAGCGATCGCAAAACCATGATTCAAATCTCTTAATCTGTGTCTCATGGTATCGGCTAAAGTCTCAAAGGACTGCTGACTTGAATCAAGGTCAAAATCAAGATCACCGAGTAAGTTCAAGGTCATATTCATATGACCGCAGCCTGAAAAATTCCAATAACATCGATTTTTCGTCAACCCATTTGTAGAAATAATGGACGAACACAAATTTAACGTTAAATTACACTGGTTATTATTCAAGTATAAATAGAGGCGAGGATAAATAGAGGATATGGGCACAGTCAGGGTTGTGACATCAAACTCTCAAAGATACGGCTGCTGAAACCATTCATAACATGAAATGAATGGATTTCTAGTCCATTTTATGCCTAATGTCATTTTGGATTCATTACGGAGTGCTAATTTCCACTAACTTGGCCTGCTGTGTCAAAACCAAAACGATTTTCCGTAATTTTCAACGTTATACGACAGGAACAAACCAATATTCCGTGAATCGAGTCCTCACGACGCAATTCCAAGTGAAATGATGAAGTGCAGCCATCTTTAAGATAAAAATTAGGAACAGGTGTACAGGTGCTTCTACCGGTACATGAATGGTACATTGACAGAGATCAAGGCACGTTGATAGAGGTCAGATAAAAAGGTACCGTAGAAAAGGTACCGGTAAAAAGGTACTAGGTAATAAAGGTACTAGGTAAAAAAGGTACCGGTCGCTGGGTAAAAGAAGGTACTAGGTAATAAAGGTACAAGGTAAAAAGGTACAGAAAAAAGGAATTATCCTAACTGTACCACAGGCAGAAATATTTCAAATTATAAAGTTTGACCTTGACCTTGACCTCTGATCATCAAGGCCGTTGCGTAATCGAAATGGGCATCATCGATAACCTAAGTATGGGGTGATATCATGCCTCTATCAGGCAGAGATATTTCAAATTATCAAGTTTGACCTTGACCTTGACCTCTGATCGTCAAGGTCGTTGCATTATCGAAATGGGCATCATCAGTAACCTAAGTATGGCTGATATCATGCCTCTATCTCTACCACAGGCAGAGATATTTCAAATTATCAAGTTTGATATATCAAAATCTCATGATATTTCAATCACCCAGACACGTGAGGCTGAGAATTTTAACACAGTCATGTCCTTCGATAAAGCAGGCAAGAACTAAGACTTGTTTCATGTTGCTCAGTTGACAATATGGCAAGTTGTCTCAAAATATCAAATTTGTGATATCGATATCATCATGACCCCAACATCTCAGATCAAAAGTAATCAGTCCATTCGATTCCGAGGGTATGAAAACCTAAGGGTAGAACTTGTTTCTGTTGCTCTAGGTGTTAAAGGAGCCGAGTTATGGAATCAGATAAAAGCGTGACGGAAAAAATATCAAGTCTGATATGTTGATTACATCATGATGGAGGCATCTGATGTTGAAAATGATTGGCTCATTGGATTGCCCAGGTTGACAAACCTAGGGGTAGGATGTGTTACCAGAGCTGTAGCTGTTGAAGGAGATAAGGTATGAAGGCGTGACAGACCGGACACACAGACAGACAGACAGACAGACAGACAGACAGATACACACACACAGACACCATGACCAAAAACAATATGGTTCCCGATCTTGATGATCGGGAACCATAATAAGGATTTAAAAAAAAATAAAGTGGCGGGAGCACCTTTCTGAGCCAACATTGAGTTCCCATTCTTTCTCGTGGAATACAGGATATTATTCCTTCTTGAAATTCACAGACATTATCTGGGCTTTCCAAAGAAACGAAAAAACCGTCACACTTGGTCTGAATCAAACAGCACATGCCGCATTGAATGGCGGACCCCCTGGAATACGACTCCGGGTTTAATTTTCGACTATCGAAATGAAGCTCGAAAATCACTGCGGCTAAGATGGGTAAAGGTGTCATGATGATGAGCTATCAATCAACCTGTCGGAGGAAGTTCTCGCATTATGAAATTCCTAGAAATTCCACACAGCGATCAAATGATGCTCGCAAATGCAACCTCATCTGCCGTAGCAAATCCAGCTTCAGCCGTCTGACTCACAAGACTAAACCTACAGGCACCATAACACACCACACCCAGCCTTAGAACAAGGGCCACTAATGCTCCGGCCTCGGCCCTTTTAAAATTTATTGTAAATTATTTTCCTTATAATAAATACAAATTCACTACCACACCCAGCCTGTCTCAACCGACTCGCACCTCAATTTAGACTGGTAGGGGACAAGGTGTGAAAGGTATGCCAGTCCTAGAAATGCCAGTCGGAGAAACAATAGTTAACCCAACGGTTGTTTTTTAAAGCATATTTTAATCCCCTGTCGAACCATCGAACCGCACACCACTCCAGTGGGACTGAGATTCCTGTTATCGCCATTTTGTACGGCATGGAGAAAACGCGGAATTCCACGGAAATCCGCCAAGACATCCGTGCCGTGGCTGCAATTATAGCTTTTATCAGGGGAATAAACTATATACTGACCGTAACACAGGTACGTATTGAAAGAACGTACTAGATATAAGAAATAAGAAGCCAAGCAAAGCAGTTGAAATGTTTTAATTTTGTGCTTGGGCTCATTCATCCCATAAATTAGTTGAACGGTTCGGGCACAACATAACCCTAACCTAATACTTCAAACCATAATGTTTTCGTTGTGGGTTGACCATGATAATTTCAGGCTTTGCGGGGGTTATTGAAAATATGGGG
>NMRB01000348.1:93462-103643 GCA_002633025.1 Notospermus geniculatus | reverse complement strand
TAGGACGACGGCCTCTAAATTGACGTTTCAATTTGAAATTTTTGGTAAATTAGGGAAAACTGATTCGCGTTGATTTTAGAGTTAAAGAATGTTAAAGAATGCATATAAAATCAACAAGAAAGGGACATTGGAGCGATAGCAATGGTCCGATGTTTACTATGGATGCAGGTGTATGTGTACCAGGGATGTAGCTGCTAGCTAACACAATGAACCAATGATTCTCAAAACAGCTGTTTTACATATGTATATTGACCGTGACCTCTGATCTCCAAGGTCATTGCATAATGAGAAAGAGCAACCAACTTTCCGATCTTGCGCAGAATGAATATCTGTAATTGGTTGTCATCATAGAAACAGCATACCTCGAATCCGTTTAAGCTAGGAATCCACCATTGATTTTCAAGCTGATTTTGCGTTGCGACTTGCTTTGCAACTGGGTTGCGTTGCAACTGGGCACTCGATCGCCGTAGTGGACTCGCTAGACGTGATTTCCACCAATGGCGAAGATGTGGTCAATTTCAGTGGGCAATCGGTCGGCGACCGGTATCAGTTCTTTGCGATCGTATTTAATCGCAGGCAGCAGGTTGCAAAGCAATACAAGTCACAACGCAGAAAATCAGCAGCGATTCCTACATCTTTACGCTGATGTCAGGTCACGCGACGAGTGCCTGCGCTGCGACGGAACACTGGCATTAAATAAAGCTGACGTGAACGAACAAAAAGCCCCCATGCGACGAGCAAGAGAACTGCAAACGCCCTGCAAACACCTCAAACGAAGGCTAAGAACATGATAGACCCTTCGACGCCAGGAGGGCGCCACCTCATTTGCCTTCAGGCAACAGAGCTGTCAACATCTCCAGATACCTCATACACTACTCAAAAAAAATTGTAGTCATTTAGACGGGATTCGAACCGTCGGCCATCTGATTTGTAGTCCACCACTCTATCCACTCTGCCAACGAGCCAGCTAACAGGGACATGATTTATGTTTGTCATAGACGTAGGCCTTCGACTTACGTAATAATATTACGAATAAGAGAAAACATGAGAAGTCTTCCAACAAGTTCGGTGGCCGAATGGGGAAGACGGTGGAAGACAGATAAAGGGCGCAGGTTCGATTCCCAGCTGGGTCAAACTTTTTTCTTTCATAAAAATGTTCAGCAGGAGCTCACCAGAGGATGTTGACACCTTGACAGCTAGAAGACAAATAAGGTGGCGCCCTCCTGGCGTCGTGGGGGTCTATCATGTTCTCAGGTGTTTGCAAGGCGTTTGCAATTCTCTTGCTCGTCGCATGGGGGCTTTTTGTTCGTTCACGTCAGCTTTAAGTCAAGAAATCACGGTCAGGTCGCAAATGTGAAAATGTGCGAGCTCATCGTGGAACAGGCGGTATCTTGGATACTAATTGGATACTAAATCTCTTACTGTTACTGTTGATTGAGGCTGTGGTCGGAATTTCAAATTAAGTTATTTACGAATGCTCATTTCATACTCACACGGCTCTGTTTTCGACAGGTAATATGGAGCACGCTACATGGTCAAAAATAAATCTTAGCAGCCAACCCCCTCTTTGTGTCTTTGCTCTGTGCTGATTTCGGCCAGGCGATTATACGATGTTGGGAATCGCTGAAAATTTGGTAACCATCTTTTACATGTACAGAAGCAGAAACTCTGAGAACGAACCGGAAGCGCGAATCTCGTGTCTTCTTCACGTCCTTCAGCCTATAAATGCCTGGGCAACGCTCCTTGATGTCAAAGGTATACACATTTAGTACAATGCCAAGTCTATGATCGCCGTGCGGTATTTTACAATCGAGGCACAAACTAAGGGCCTCGAAAGCAACAAACTGGTTCCCAAGAAGATATGCCTTTTTACTTCGTGTGAATTCCTGTTTTCTACGTAACACGTTGGTAAAGTTCTTATACATGCCCTCTTTTTCAAATACACCAATACTGAAGACACCCGATGGTTCAAAATTAAACATGAATATATTGCCATTCTCATCAATGTAATAATTGTGCATCAACAACGGAGGTGGACCACTTGCGTCAAGCCAGTCCTTATCTTGAAGAGAGCTATATTTTACACCGGGTAGATCCCTGACTAGTTCTAGTGTCAGAATAAAACCCATGTCTCTAATTCTGTAGACCTTGTACTGCGATTCCGTCCTCAATTTCGCTGAACTCTCGCGGTGTATGTGAGCACGAACGTATGTAATTTTTAATAACGCAATTTTGTTGTTAACAATGATGTTCAACCTTCCGAAAACAGACCCGTTTGGACCTCGGGTTCTTTTGAATTTATCGTAAGGTAAATGAAGTTTGCGGCGATTGTGTCCCGTCAGGTCAAAGACAATGGAACTTATTTCTTTCCATCGAGTCGGGGTCGGAAAGTAACAGATTCCAACTACGCCATTTCCATAATCACCAGCGATGAACGCAAGATCCAAAACTTGATAATTATAAACTAACTTATAACAAGCATCTTTCCTTGCATACACGCAGACATTCAATGGGTTCATTCCTAGCATGGGTTTCGAAGCAAACCCAAGGAACGCATTAGATTTTCCATGATAATGCCATTTGGACAATACTTTAGAAAAGTCACCTTTTATTTCAACAACACTTCTCTCTTTGAAAAAGCCAGGCTGATAGAGTACACGTATTCCATTCAAAACCCGCGAACATTTAAAAGGAATCGAAAGGTTGGTCGAGAAAGGTTGGTTTAGAAGGTTGGTTGAGCGAAGATTACCGCACACGAGCACACGCCTGGCCACACCGCCAAAGTCATCTCCTCTATTTGGTGTCGACAGGTCCGGTGTAACATTTCGCCCTGCTCCGTTTGCCAACCCCCCCNTATCCTAAACTTCTTTAGTACCCGGTAAACCGGGTTTGTGTTATTGTATAAAATGCGGCACTTTGTGGACATTCGCCCAGCTGCGGACGTACCTCAGTGACGTGATGACGTCATTACGTCATGCATATTTCAGACGCCAATGGTGATGACATGCATGACGTCACACAACGTTTGTGACGTCATTGCTTTTGAATTTGATGCAGTTTCACTGAAAAACGCTTCTTAAAGCATAGTTTGGCCGATTTTAAAACTTTTAACCTTGAAAAGATCACTCCTTGTACCAAGAGCAATCGAATAAGGTATTGCTCATCTCCCTCCATGCAGCAGTTGCAGAGAACATTCGTGACAAAGACTGGGCGAATTTGCTTTATATGTATTCTAATACATATAAAGCAAATTCGCCCGGTAATTTCACACAATCAACCTATTGCCGGCAATTTCTTGATCGAAGTTGTTCGTCACCGTTATGCCGGTGTAACGTCGGTGTAGCTCAGTGTTCCCCAACAATAGACGCGGCCTAGAATGGTTATTGTTGGGTTAGTTGCCGCTTAATCCGTCAGGAGGGAAACAATAAGAAAAAAACACAGAAATACGGGGAACACTGATCGACGTTACACCGGCCTGCCTGTGTGTCCATTGTCGACGACTGCCGCCTATTGTTCAAAAAGATTGCAGACATTTCTGGAGAGGAATAGAGCATGTGCTATTCAAACTCACTGATAGCTCTCCAGGGGCCTGTGCCATAGCGTCGTGTCACCGTAGATTAACAGACGGCGCTGTGCGCTTATCAAAACAAAAACAACTACTCTCCATTCCAAATCCCCTTGGCGCGAGGTTTATCAACGATGGCTCCGCAACGGCTGGGCCGATTTTGATGAAACATACGTCAGTTGACTTATCTTTCTTGGCGGTACAGCCATCATCACAGTCAATTTCCCGAAAAACGTGACAGAAAAAAGTTGTTTCACAAATCACCGTTTGTGCTGACGGCCGAAATGGCGGCCATTTTGAAATGACGCAATGCATCGCGCACGTGTAAACTGCACTGAACAGCATCGCGAAATGAAATGGGTTTTGAGAAAGAGATCCGTTATGCAGGCCTTACGCAAAAAATGAAGATAGCAGAAAGATACCAGCAAGAAAGACAAGTTTATTGATATGGTATGTTGAATTTGGCCCAAACAGCCGTTGAGGAGATATCGGCCGAAAACCTCGCGCCAAGGGGATTTGGAATGAAGAGTAGTGCCCGCCGGGCAATATCTTTCGGATAGTTCCCTTTAATTTTGGAAGAAAATGCAGTGCAAATAATAGTGCAGACAGTAAAAGCATGATGCTACTACATACTGCCTTCCGTTTGGAAAAGAATATGACAAGATTTTCGTGCAACTGGCTCCGCTGCCGCCGACGATTTTGCCGTACACCCTATTTCTTGTACCCGAGTCGGGACCATTGCCAAACGTCAGTTTTACTGACCAGAGTTGAAAGGAACCTGAAAAAGACGAAAAAGGTGGTACATGTATGTTTGTCTTAAGGGGGAAACGCCGATTGAACCGTGTATAAGGGAGTAAGAAATAAAAGTGGAAAATAAGAAGCGGGAAATTTTGGCATTTTGCGCGAATTTCCCAATTTCTCAAATTGGGATAGAATTTTTTCCATTTTGTCTAATTTTTTAGGCGATATTTTTGTCAAATGGGAAAAAAATTTAACCCAATTTGAGAAATTGAAAAATTCCCGCAAATTTCCTAAATTTACCACGACTTCTTATTTTCCACTTTTATTTCTTAAAGGCTCTTCTACACGATCATACATTTGTTCAAGACATCGTCATACATTTGTATGATGATGTTCATGGACAAATGTATCATGATCGGTGTGGACCGTTTTTCCCAACAAACTTGAATAGCATCCAACACGTATGATGATGTTCAAACTTTTAGCTGCATTGTGTAGACGGAAATCCACAACAACCATGGACATCTTCATTACATCATCATACAAATGTATGATGATGTTTTGAACAAATGTTTGATCGTGTAGACAGGACTTTAGGCACACTCCCTTCAGGATAATCTGTACAAAAATTCGAAGCAAAAATCTCCTCTCAGGTTGGTAAACCTGAGGAGAAAAGCCAGTCCTGGACCGGTAAATGCGAGGTGGGGGGTGGGGGGGCAACTTTTACCAACCACCAAAGGTTTTTTAGGCGACACGGGATACTTACCTTGGATGTGTCCCACGAAAAGACACCAAAGAATTAGACGCGTTCCTAGTTGCTCCATCGCCGCTACTGACTACTCTAATGGTGTAGCTGTAACGTTTTTCAGTATTTCTGTCGCGCAGTGTACCCTCTCATTGTTAGGGAAACTCTTGAAAACAGGATCAAAACGCCTGGTGTATATAAGCGTCCTCCCCTAAAATGTCAAGTCGCCACTTACGTTGATGTTTGCTGGGAAACAATGCAGGATATGGGGAATCCTTAAAAAAAACGTTGCACCGCCACTTAGGTCCACCAGCATCCATTAGGCTGCTCCGGGTACAATAAATTGCACGTCAGCAATACTTGTCGAACTGCAATCCAGCAAACATAATGTTTTGTTCTGTTGCTTTCATCCTCTTCAAAAATACTTATGGACCCGTTTTTACATTTTTGGTGAAAAATCTCGTGGAGTACATGTATGTAATCGGCAACTCTTTATTTTTTACCAGATGTGACAACAATTCGCCAACACGGCTCATTTCTTGATACGTCACTTCATCTCGGCCGGAACGGAAGTGAAATCGCTGGCAAAGTGTGTGCAGGTAATTGACTTTTTGATGGCGTACATATACCTATCAACACACCCGTCAGCTAGAGCTACATGTTTTATCGTCGACGCATTATATTATGACCGGCAACAAACAAAAATGAAAGACCGAGTTTATTTATCCGGTATCGAGCGGCTCGATACCGGTTGTTCATTCTTGTTAGATTCCTGCAAAACCATTCTGCATAATGCATCGTGTAGAAATCGCTAACCTCTTCCTACACTCTGCAGCAAGCAACCAGATTCCGTGTTCAACGCTTTGGGATTTTCTCGTGCGACCAATCAGAAGCCTCGGTTCTCATGCGGTAATTTCAATACGAGTACGCCGTTCAACTTCGTAGCGGACAACACTGGCCTGCTGGCACATAATTGACTTCCCACTGCCAGTCCTACAACAGAATAACAAATAGTCTCCATCGAATATTGCCTTCGCGGCTTCTTTTTAAGTACTTGTAAGTCCTTGCACGGAGACTTTGCATTCGAATAAAGTTTCATCGAGCCCGCCATCTTGTCATCATACCCGAGCTGCTCTGCTGTGATTGGTTCCTATTTCTGGGACGGGGGAAATCCTTGAACACGGAATGTGGTTTGCTTGCGTGAAGGTCAAGGGAGGAGAAGCCGAGTCTTGACCTGAACTCAGTGAAGATGTGCAAAACGCGCTGGCGAAAATAGCCCTGGTTACACCTATCTAAAATCCCCGTACTTTTTGAGACTGTTTTTTTTCCGAACCACAAAAAACACGGCGTTGACACGGCGAGCGGTCTTCGCGACGTGCCTATTTCATTTCTGTATTGGTATAGGTTCTGCATTCGCGCTGCAGAGCAGCACTGTCGATGGTTCACATAGGGTCTCGTAGAACACGAATGTGCTTTGGGTAGTTACTGTAGTTATCCCCGGAACGGAAGAGTTATTTTTGACGGAACTGAACAGCAACGAAAATGCCGGCTATTTTGGCGGCCATATTTGAATTCAACATGGCGGCCGCCAGGGGGCGCGAATTTTGAGGTCCATGTTTTTCATGATCCTACCAAACGTATCCCTGTTGGCAGTGTCATGCTTTCTTCAAGAAGTGAAAGATTCTGGCGAAAATCACCCTTAACCGCTCTACTGAACTGGCCTCGAACCAGATCGAACCGAAGCCTGTAGTGCATTTCAGGACACTCGGCGAGAGTTACGTACAATGGTAAAGGTTCTGAGAGATTTGGTACAGGCGGCCACTTTGAACCGACAAACACAACGAATTCTAAATCATTAGAATAAGATTTAATTTAAGAAAAAAAACGCTATTGCTTTACAAGAGACAAAATATCCGTGACGAGCATAAAAAATCAAACTTCTTTGATTATTTCAGAGATTTTACAACGAAAATGTACATGTAGGCTACTACATGTATTATACAATGTTTAAAAGTGTAAAAGTTTTATGTGTAACAACACTCTCAATACCTAACTGGTAACGTTGATCATTCAAATACATAGATAGATTTGAACAGTCTTGTCGCGCATGCATATACGACGTTGCCAAAAGGTCAAAGGTCACGTCGGCCGTCGCGAGACACAAAACCAAGCGGATGTCAGGTCGCACTCTGCGATTGCCTGCGCTGCGACGGAACAGTCGGCATCAGTTGTCGCAATCACGGTCAGGTCACAAAAACGGAAAATGTGTACGATCGTCGTGGAACAGGCAGCATCTGCACGCAGGGAATCGTAACCGTGTTCAGGTCACCTGCGACTACAGCATCGCAAAGGTCTGGCAGTCATCAACCTCGTCCCCAGGGGTATAGTTCGCTCAGACAACCTCGGACCACTCGCTCACTAACCCCTGGCATCAGCTTTGGATTTAACGCACGTGATTGGTTGACGGGAAACCGTCAAATATACCCAAGAATATACCCAAAGAAATTTTCAAAATATTTTGGATCAAACCAGAAGGTTATCTATATCCAGGTTTGATGATTTTTTGTAAAAAGAACTTAAAAAAGCACAAGTATTTCAAATTGATTATTTTGACTCGTGCTGCCACCTATACTTAGTCCAAGATTCCTGGATTATTAACCGAAGCTGATGCCAGGGGTTAGTGACGCGACCGCCATATTGTCAGAAAGCGACTATACCCCTGGGGACGAGGTTGGGCAGTCATGTGACTTGTCATCATGTGACATTTTCAAGATGGCAGCGCCCATGCAGGGTATGAAAATGCTGATCACTGATTGGTTAACTAAAATAGATCAACTTCTGAATAATCGCACGACGTCGCAACTCAAGTCAGGTCGACTGCGACTGGATTACGCCCGTCGGGATCATGGTTCGTCGTGGCGCAGAAGTTTGTTGCCTCTCGAAGGGCCTTTCGATTCAATAAATAATTCTAATTCTAATTCTGTTCAACTCTTGCGATTCGTGATCTTTTTGGTCGGCGACTGATCCCGATCGTCGTAAAAGCGAGACGCAACTGCAGTCATGTCACACCACAGAGGCTCGACAATAGGTACGTAATGTAGTGCCACGAAGTCCCAGGCGATCGTGGCACTACATTACGTACCTATTGTCGAGCCTCTGTGGTCACACCAGATCGGCGACTGATTTGTTCCACGCTGTCGTGCCTCAGACGCAAATTGATACGGAAAAGTCAGCCAGCGCCTGTTGTGTGCCATCGCAAGGTCGACCTGACATCCGATTAACGCACACTGTCGGGCTATTAATGGCAGCATCATTCCGGCTCTTGCCGTCTGGCGCCAGTTCTCTTGAAGAACACCAGTCTTCTGTAAGTCTTCGTTCCAAGCTGACTTCCGTCATTGTATTTCCTCAGTTGACACTCGGAGTTCATTATGATGAAGGCCTCGCATGACTGTCTTTTCTTGCACAAAATGGCACAGTGTAGTATGCCCGATCTGGTCGGCGTGGGGTCCTGGACCAGTTCGCCCAGCTTATCATCTGTCTGCTTCACAAAAAAGACGTACGAATCTGAAAAAAATCATACATGTATCAGCATTCTTCAAGAAAACAAAAACAGCTCCAAGATTGGGTCAAAAGGGACCAAGGTCGTAATGNCCCATGTGTTTATATATGCATCTGGGTACAAAGTAGGCCTACCCATGGTCTTTGCTGATTGTAGGCCTACTCATGGTGATAAAAGCCATGGGTCAGGAGGTAGAACCAAGTAGAACCCATTGCCATGGAATATTTTTGACAGTACATGTCTTCCTTGGAGTGAATTTGCTGTACCTATATGTTAGTTCCCTGTACCCGTGGGTTTGGACCCACAGTACAGGACGATTTTTTACAGTGCAGCTCAATAGGGTAAAGCACATACCTACACCCGTTGATGGAAATTTAATGGGGCTATATGACTTCCGCAGTAAAACGTAACGCACTTGATCCAAAAGGACGTACGTCGTCTCCGAGTTATTCACCTCGAGCTGGAAACAAAATTAAGAAGGGGTCAAGTTTTCGGGTGGTCTAACTGTTAGGGGAGCGTTAGGGTCCATAAATGGCCTGAGTTTATCAGGGTGCATCCTGAGATATCGTAATCTGTGGTGCATGTAAGTACATGTACTCGCTAATAGTGAGGTTTCGCAAATCTGACGAAACAGGAAGCACGAAATACGAAATTCTAACTTCATTTCCAGGACCTAATGTATTTCTGGAGATGGTTGGTACCACAAAATTGTCCCTGCTGCCAGTGCGCCTTTTAGCATATCATGTAAGACCGAGAGAGTTATGGTACATCTTGAATATTTAAAATTCCACTTCGTATCTACGAAGTGGAAACGAAAGATAAATTTCAAAGTAAGATACACCGTACCTCTATCGGTTTAACGTAATACGCTAAAAGACGCTCTTGCAGCAGGCGATATTTGCGGTACCAGCCATCTCCTGAAATACATTACGTCATGGAAGTCCAACTTCGTATTTCGTACTTCGTTTTTCGTCAGGTTTGCGAAACCACACTTAATATCCCGAAAAACACAAAGGTGCCTTTGACCATACCTTGATCAGTTGTCCTCCATCTTCGCCACTTGTTCTGATTATGAAATATCTCACTCTGCCTATTTCTTCAGGACACGTCATCGTTTTACGCAACTCGCTGGAACATGAAATACCAGCGTATCTTCAAGGTAATTTCACACGATCAACATCAACATATTTATTACCGGCAATTTCTTGTAAGTTGCTCTTGCCCAATTATTGGTCGAAAGTGGCCTCGTCTAATGACTTCGGAAATTTTCATCAACACGTTTCAAGATGTTGTTGCCCAACCTTGATGGAGATAGCAGTACATGTACACTCTAAAAACTAAAGTAGGTGCTCCTCTTTGTAAAGTGATAACTTTTTTGATCTGAATTGCTGGTTTAACACCACAGGTGAAATTGCCACACTTATTAGTGCGCACAAGTGAAGTGTGCATTTAACACTAAAAGTGTTGAACCAACACTTCAGATCACTTCAGATCAAGAAAGTGATCACTTTCCAAGAGGAGTCACTCACAGCCCTCTTTAAGTGTTGCACCTAACACTTTAGTTTTTAGAG
>NMRB01000348.1:78873-92380 GCA_002633025.1 Notospermus geniculatus | reverse complement strand
GTTGAACACGGAATCTGGTTGCTTGCTGCAGAGTGTAGGAAGAGGTTAGCGATTTCTACACGATGCATTATGCAGAATGGCATTCCAGGGCACCATTTCAGGGTATTTTTCGACTGGTTCTAGTGCGTGTGTGCTCTTAATCTTCGTCTTCTATCCAGATCCCCCCATTTCCCATATACTGATAGCCAGGCCTTCTATTTTCATCAATATTTCTCAAGTTGCTGTACTCTACAACCAATCATAATCCAAGTTCATCTTATCTGACACTCTTGCCTATTAGCAATGAAGTCATTCGGGTCCCCATTCGGAACTTCCGAAGGCAACTGCTCGGCAATTTCCGTAGGCACTCGCATTTCCCCTCGGACACAATTCCAAGGCAGCCATCTTGAATGCGCAGTGATTGCCTTGAGTTTCTGTGGGTTTGGATGCGGTCGCCTCATCACACCCTGCGCATGAACGAAATAGGTCACACAAAAACGTTGGGTTATTGATCAATAATTGGCAGATTGGGTGAGATATCGGTAAGTTTCTATAAAATCTAATATGCCTCAACTTATCCAGGATTTTTCCTCCAACCTTATTTCCAGGAAATAAGGTTGGAGGAAAAAATGAACTACGAACTACTATGAACTCTTACCAGATAACTGTGAAGTTCATAGTTTTACTATAAATTTCATGGTAAAACTATGAACTTCACAGTTATTTGGCAAGCGTTCATAGTAGTTCGTAGTTCATTTTTTCCTGGGGGATAGCAGGCCAAAATTCGGCGAAAATAGTCCCACGGTCGGTCACGTGGGTTTGTTGATAACAACATGGCTGCCTTGGACTTGTGTCCGAGGTGAAATGCGCCGCCCAGTGGATAGATAAGCAGTTCGCCTCAGGTCGTTCCGAATGTGGGGTCCCACACGTTTTTGAGATGGCGTGGACTACAGGGTCAGGGCAATTTGCCACTAGCAAACCATCTGTTGGGTGAAAAGCACAGGAGTTCGTCTACAACCTTGAGACACCCCTGAGACACCCTTGAGACACCCTTTAGTATGTATGCATCCCCTCTGTAGTATAATATACAGTCTGTATATTATACTACAGAGGGGATGCATACATACTAAAGGGTGTCTCAAGGGTGTCTCAGGGGTGTCTCAAGGTTGTAGACGAACTCCTGTGGTGAAAAGCCGTGAAATGTTTTGACTATATTGTTGAAGTTACAGTGAGTGAGGCGTCCTGGGTATATACAAAGATTACCCAGGATCTCAATCTTCACTAAAACAATACCCTGGGTGTACTTTCGGTAGCCGAACATCACCCAGCATCGTAGTATGACACCTGGATTCGAGGTTGTCTCGCCCGTGGTCACATGACCGCCTGAAGAATGTCACGAACAGCTACACTCAACCAACCGGAACACCGGGACCAAATCCCGCGAGATATTGCGAGACTTGGGTTTGGGATTTAGTCCCGGAGGAAAAATCACCGCCGCCATCTTNCTACTTCCGCCATAAATGGAAATCAGAGGAGCCTTTTTTGTTCGGCCGGACATTAATTCCATTTTATGTCTAAATCAATTCGAAAATCCAAATCAACCCATGGACATCCGCCGCTAAAAAGTCTCCTCTGAATGGTCGATTGTGTATTTATCGGCGGAAGTAGCAGCTTGATTTAATGTGGACAATAAATCGAATAAATGTCCACATATAAAAGTCAAATTCTACTAGTCGATTTTATGTACATGTAGACATTAATTCGTTTGATTTAATACACTGAAAAAAAATCCTAATCATACTGTGTACTCGTTTTTTCCGTGAGATGAGTAGAAAGGTACTCATATTGAGTAGAAAGATACTCATAGCTAGTAGAAAGATACTCATAGCGAGTAGTAAGGAACTCCAAATGCAGCTCCTTGGCTCGCTGAGTACCCGATGAGTACCCGATTAGTACCTTTCTACTCATCTTACGGACAAAATGACTGATGTGTAGTCCAAAGTACTCAACACGAGCCGGAATTTTTTTTCAGTGTATGTGGATATTAATTAAGAATTGTGTCCACTCCGGCCTGCGATATACGTTCTTCTATTGCAAAATATGAAATTGAATGGGGCTGCATGACTTAAGCAAGGTTCATTGGCGCACGGATCCGGTCCGTTTTGAGTCCGTTCGCCGCAATTTTTGCGGATACGACAACGCAAAAGTCATTATGATCGATTTTCTACGAACCTGAGTCGGACAAAATCCGTGTGCCAATGAACCCTGCATTAGCCAGTGACACAAGTCATTTGATTCAAAAGGATGTAAGTTGTCGCCGAGTTTTTCACCTCGAGCTGCAAACGAAATTAAAGAGTCTCTCTCGCCTTAAGCTGCGTTTACCAGATATCCGGAATGCGGTATAGGGATGCGGAATCCCCGGCGGAACGATATGTTGTATACGAAAATGCATTGCATTTTCCGCAATCCGCATTCCGCGTGTCAGCTAAACGTAGAAATATAGCAACGCACCGCAACAGCATATTACCTTGTTTACACTACATAAAAGTCCAGGCTCAGCACGGGCGTTTTGCCTTTTACACCTATGAATCACCGTGTCTAAATAAAGCCCGGGCTTTTAAAACCCATACATGCCGCATATATGCTCAGAAAGCCCAGGTGTCATATAATGTAATGCCCCCGATATCAGATGCCTGCTTCTTTTGTTCACGGACCATCTGGTAACAGAAGTTCCTGTCTGTTATAGTGTCCGGCCTATTGTAGCTGCCACTTATTCCGTCAGAATCTATTGTTGTGGGGCATCTCATATCGGGGGGCATGACATTCTACGACACCGGCTTATTTCAGACCCGGGCTTCAAAAAGTCCGGGCTTTTTCAGACAGGTGTAACCAAGGCTTATGTGTCACGTCAAATGTATTAACTTGTTTTTTTTTTCGATCTGGTGTAAAACGCTGCGGTGAAATGAGCGCATCGCATCGCCGCACCGGAGCAAGAACCGCATGTATCGTCACCTTTACTTGACATGTCCAAGAGATTCTATTGCTTAGTGAAATCGAACAACTTTTGTGGGCTTGAAAAAAAATTCCGATTCTGCTGTTGATTGCCATCGCGGGGTATACGAAGGACTACCTTAATGTGATTTGAAGTGAGTGTGTGTGAATAAATGCTCCAATTCAGTAGTGATGGACAAAATGTTTGCTAAAAAGCAGATGTTTCTACACAAAATGTGTAGACTGATAACTTCACGTATGATGCAATAATGGTTCACTCCCCATCTGAAGCTCTAACAACAATGGGAAACTATTTCCTACTGCCACAGCCAAGACGCCTTGACGACAAAATTGAGGGCGGACGATCTCGATGTGAAAAGTACGGTGGCTGGGAAGGATATGCAGGCTTAGCATTTCTTTCCTTTTTGTTTCTCTTGATCCGGGGCCTACGCACCCCAAAAACCGACGCTAGCTCTCTTTCGAAACAGCCTGCAGTAACCTAGGGCCCTGTTAACCACGTTTTTTCCGGTGAAAGATAAAACGTACCTTTACTGTAACCCACGAAAAGATCGCCGCTACTGGCTGCTGTAATGATGTCACCACTCCTCTCCACCATTATCAACTTAGTCCACAGAAAGATTACATGTACTGGTTGTAACAAGCCTGCCCTGACAAAACACATTTTTCCGACGCACAATCAAAGAACGATCGTATTGTCTTTCTGTTTAATCGATTCCTGTCAATAACAAAAAGAAAGGGACATCGGATCGATATCAATGGTTTCCGATGTTTCAGTGGGAGTGCCAGCTGAAAGTTTGGGTACACCTTGGGATTTATGAAGAATTCGCATTTGTAGTAAAAATGGATGTGCTTGGCTGGCCTAAAAATCAATAGAAAATGTTGTCAGGGGATATACAGTGAAACCCCTCACGTGTGGACGATCCCTCTATGTGGATTACCCCTCTATGTGGATCGATTTTTGTCGGTCCCAAATAAATCCTTCACATTTTCCTTTAGCTAAGTGGACCACCCCTCTAACTCGACCTGGACCACCAAAAGTAGGGTCCCAAAGTGCATGGTGACCCCTCTATGTGGACCGGAAGATGCAAAATCTAGGTATTCGCGTGGTCCATGGTTACACCAAACACATGCAAAAGCTAGATTTCACACCTTAACCTGGTGTTATGTTTTCATAGGTTTTTTGTTGGTCCCAGGTATAAACAAACAATTAACACCTTAGGTGTAAGCTAAACAAAACTCAGTCAAGCTAATCAACATTGAATGACTCACTCACATCGAAGGGGTAATTAAACTTGAAATTCGAAAATGCCAACCCCCTTTATATGTGGACCACCCCTCTATGTGGACCAATTTGACCCGGTCCCACGCGTGGTCCACTTAGAGGGGTTTCACTGTATAGAGTATTCCAGTGGTGCAAATTTCATGTTGCACCCACAAAATTTTGGAATTTTTACAGGAAATCGCACTTTGTCAAATTCCTGGCAAATCATTCGGAACATCCATAGCAATGTCTGTAAGTGTTATGTAATCCTGAGCGGCCCGGGCTAACGGTGGCGCTGGTGTGGTACCGACAGTAGTAATACTCAAATTTTACAAGCCATATTGAGCTTCCAGGTGTACACGTCGGAGCCTCGCCAGCGGTGCTGATGGATCCTGGGCCGTTGACCGCCATGTTGAACGTCATGTAAGCTAAAAAACTATGTAAATTTCTGTACTACACCGGGAAACCGGTTTTGGTATTGAAAATAAATTGAAATTGAAATTGACATTTAGCCCAGCTGGTCACGTACCTGTAATGAAAAGCCAATGCGTTTACCATTGAAATGGACTGAATGCCCGGGCTCATAACTTTGCCCCAGAGTTTCGTTGGAACGAACGCTTTGGACATAATAAAGTTCTAAACTAACCCTTCATTCTGTAAAATTTTCGTTGTAGGTTGACCGTGATAATTTCAGGGTTTGGGGGTATCGAAGTTAGGGGGCGCTATTTTCCTACCTTCTTTCAATGGTGCCACTGGATATGGGCTAGCCAAAAGTAGATCCAATGGTGTGATTTAAATGAAACTTTCTGAAAACTGAAAATTAATTGTTTAAAAAATTATTTATATGTCGGAATGAATATTTGAGAACGTTTTACCCCTTATTGACATATAACGAGTGGAGGAACACGTTTTTTTAAGTACTACTTTTACCCCACTACTATGTAACCCCGCGCTGATTGGTCAATTACTGGCACGTGACCAGCTGCGGACATACCTCAGTGACGTGATGACGTCAAGCAGATTTCAGATGGCAACGGTGATGACATGTATGACGTCACACAACGTTTGTGACGTCATTGCTTTTGAATTTGATGCAATTTGACTGAAAAAACGCTTCTTAAAGCATAGTTTGGCCGATTTTGAAATTTTAACCTTAAAAAGATCACTCCATGTATCAAACGCAATCGAATAAGGTACGGTATTGCTCAGCTCCCTCCATGCAGCGGTTGCAGAGAACATTCGTGACAAAGAACGGGCGAATTTGCTTTATATGTAGGCCTAATAGATATCCCCATTTAGGTGCAATTAGCAAACGATTTGCATTTCCAATGAAATACGACCACTGATTGACCTACATCAAATGTGTTGCTACTCACAGTCCTTAGATCTTAGATTCCTCAAAAATAGCCACTGTTAGCTTTGATAACTGGCCTGCAAACACGAGGCATTCGCCTGATTAGTTTCAGGAGACAGACACTTGATATTTCATTCCAGCAACACTGCAGCAACATCCACAGATTTTCAGCACTTGATGGTTGTTCTCCTCCGACTCATCTATCCAGGTCCAATGATTGGCTGGCCAAGGCATAACCTTCAGCAACCCATCCTGTTCCTTTCTCTCCATGTTTCAACATCCTCATACGTCACAATTCAGCCCGTCATCGACACGTATGACGTCAGTCATTCAGTGATGACGTCGTCGTGTCCCAACATCAAATTCCGTTGAAACGGTCTACACTGAATGGATGACGTCATACGTGTCGATGACGGGCTGATTTGTGACGTATGAGGACGACGCTGATTGGCGATACCATGGGAACTGGGTATCCCGTGGCGTCATGGGCGGGGTTTCTCCAGCACTCGAAACAGTGACGAAATCGACGAAAGAATATAGGTCATCGCCGCGGAAACGTGGGTTTTTATGACGTCATGTTGTCACACGCCGTGCAACTGTACATGTCGCTCGCCGCAACCCTTTGAACTGCAGCTGTCCCGCCGATTTGTGATTGGGGATACCATTGTGAGTGGTGAATTCACTGGCCAGAATGTCATGATTCCTCGAATAGCCTACCACTTCTTCCAAGTGACTGCCCATTCGAACAGGACCGTAGGAACGTCCTTCAGGCCTAGGCCTAGCCGTTATTTTTAGCAGAGGGCGCCGAAATATCGGCGAGGGTCCGGGGGGCAAATGGGTATCTACTTTTAACTTATTAAAGGACCACAGTATTGCTTCCCAATCCTGCGTTACACCTACCCGCGTTAAGGGGGAGACCTCTATTAACGACTTGGTAAATTACCGCATGCACTAGTCTTGCTCAGCCAGCCGTTTCGTTCCGCAGTACTGCTACATAAACTTGTTCGATCCCCAGCGGCTGGGTGACCGAGACTAATCATACATTCTCCAACACTGGGGCGAAAGGCTTAACTACAGTATTGGAGCATGGTGCCGGTGGCGCCGGCTGTCGACAGAAAGATGCAATACAGTGGTCCTTTAAGGTTATTCACTAAAAGTTCATCTTTATCGAAGGTTATCCGATTTTATTGGCTTTCAATCTTCAGCCTCACAGTGAAAGTTTCCTGCGTGAGTGCGAAGCCCTGGTTATGATAATGTGAATAACCGGCGCGCTATCGAAGAGTGAATCGGGCAAAACCGGTATGAAAATAATGGTCACTACGTGAACCAATATGCAACTATGCCTTGATTCGAAATAGCCAGACTTCACCAACAATAGCAAAGTCTGCCTGACAACCAAAGGGTCCTCCCATCGGGGTACTACGGTGGCCCATAGAGCTCATTGATGAAAAATATTTACATTTGCAATTTTTTTTCAATTCGATAATTTTTTTCTTGGGGTTTGTAAAATTTTTAGAAGTTCCCACCTCGGTGAAAATATTACCACCGCGGTGAGAATATTCCCACCGCGGTGAGAATATTTCCACCTCGGTGGAAATATTTCCACCGCGGTGAAAATTAATTTTCACCGCGGTGGAAATATTTTTACCTCGGTGAAAATATTTCCACCGCGGTGAAAATTAATTTCCACCGCGGTGGAAATTATTTTCCACCGTGGTGATAATTAATAATTACCACCGCGGTGATAATTAATAATTACCACCGCGGTGGAAATTAATTTTCACCGAGGTGGAAATATTATCACCGAGGTGGAAATATTATCACCGAGGTGGAAACATTATCACCGCGGTGGGAACTTCTAAAAATTTTACAAATTCCCAAGAAAAAGTTATCGAATTGAAAAAAAATTGCAAATGTAAATATTTTTCATCAATGAGCTCTATGGGCCACCGTAGGGTCCAGATGATTTAAACGTACTCTGATTGATTCGAGTCGTGTTGTTGTACACATATCAATATTTTCGTCGTCAGTGATTATCGGAAATCTATTCCTTGCTTTATTTTTGCCTTATTTTTTCTACTTGTGTCATTTCACTTGTTTATCGCTTTAACGCGGACGTCTATGGCAAGCGGTTTGTCCACTTTATACAAAATCTATGATTTTGAATCAAAAGCCTATATTTGGTCGACAAAATCATTGTTTTTGACTTGCGCCCGCAAACGCCTCGTGGAAACACAGCTTAAAGGCCCGAACCCACTGACGCGTTTTCGCGCAGCGGGAAAACGCACCGGCAGAAAATGCTTTGTTAAAAGGCAGCGAACTGAGAATATAACAAAGAATTTGTCGGACAGTGATGAAACCGCGGCGGGAAAACACGACAGTGGGTTCAGGCCTTTAAAGCTGCTTTTCCACGAGGCGTTTGCGGGCGCGGAAAAGGACGGGCGGGCGCGGGTGGAAAAAATCGATCCAACGTATTTCCCTTTAGCTGTTTCACCTGCACCCGTCCCCGCCACCGAAACCGCGTCCGCAAACGCCTCGTGGATAAGCCCGTTTCCACAGAAGCGGTAGTGGAAACGGGCCTTTAAGGCCCGAACCCACTGAACGCGTTTACACGCAGCGGGAAAACGCAGCGGCAGAAAATGCTTTGTTAAAAGGCAGCGGACCGAGAATATAACAAAGAATTTGTCGGGCAGTGATGAAACCGCGGCGGCAAAACGCGTCAGTGGGTTCAGGCCTTCAGACTGATTTCTATCTTTGCCGCTACACTCTCGCGGCCCTACTCACAGCGGGCTTGAATCAAATGGTGAAAAAGGGTTAGGCCTTAGAAATGTGTTGGGATATTACCACAGAGGGTGTACCCCCCCCCCCCCCCCCACCCGGCGGTGAACGCGCGTCGTTTTTCGCCGTTGCGTCTGGCGGCACGGTTTTGGTGTGAAGGGGCCTTTAGGCTAGGGATACACTGAACGCGATTTACCCATCGCGCGCGTTGTTTCTTTGTTATTTCATGCCGCAATGCCTCCGAAACAAAAGAGATTCGTGCGAAAATCGCGCGCAATGGGTAAATCGCGTTCAGTGTATCCCTAGCCTTCTGCTTTTCCACGAGGCGTTTGCGGGCGCGGAAAAGGAGGCGGGCGCGGGTGGAAAAAATCGATCCAACGTATTTCCCTTTAGCTGTTTCACCTGCACCCGTCCCCGCCACCGAAACCGCGTCCGCAAACGCCTCGTGGAAAAGCCGCTTTTAAAGCCCGTTTCCACAGAAGCGGTAGCGTGAGCGTTTTGACGCTTCGCCCATTGTTTGGAAGCAGAGCGGCGGAAAATAACAAAAGATTTGACGCATCACGCAGCGTGAAACGCGTCTGTGGAAACGAGCCGTAAAGGCCAGTTTCCNCCTGCCTATATGCAATACAACAACACGGGAGCGAAATATCTCACTCTGCCTATTTCTTCAGGACACGTCATCGTTTTACGTAACTCGCTGGAACATGAAATACCAGCGTATCCATCAATATATTACCGGCTATTTCTTGTAAGTTGCTCTTGCCCAATTATTGCTCGAAAGTGGCCTCGTCTAATGACTTCGCAAATTTTCATCAACACGTTTCAAGATGTTGTTGCCCAACACAAACTTGATGGAGATAGCAGTACATGTATATGGGAAATGGGGGGATCTGGATAGAAGACGAAGATTAAGAGCACACACGCACTGGAACCAGTCGAAAAATACCCTGAAATGGTGCCCTGGAATCAATCTCGTACCCAGATCTACCTCATCCGAGGATATCTCTGGAAAGGGCTGGCGACTTGTCCAAAATTTCTGGACAACCGCTGGCAGCGTGCCAAAATGTTTGTTTCCCACAATATTTCGTTCTTCGAAGACTGAAAAAGATCATATATGCCTAAAGAGCCATATAATACACCCAAAACACGAAGTTGTTTGAGTATTAGAGCAATTTCAAACGAATAGTTTAGTTGGGAAAATCAAACCGCAGGTGCCATGCCAGCTTCGGTGTGATTCGCCTCAAAATTAGTATATCGCGCATGCGCAGTATTCCTGAAGTCGTCAGCCCTTTCCAGTGGTGTTGTAGGAACGTAAACCCACTGGGGACGAGTTTGCCCTGGAATGCGTTGGGCAGAACAAGACTATGTTTTCAAAATGACCTTGACAGACTCGAGGAGGTCAAGGACGAAATATGTCTTGCCGCAGTTGGTGACGTACCCGGAGATGATTGCGTTGTAAGGTTCATAGATAAAAAATTCTCTGAGCTTTGGCTTCATTTATTGAATGCAAAAGTTTAGTCTACCCAGATCATGCCCAGATGGGACCCAGATCATGCCCAGATCCAGCCCAGTTGTGCCCAGTTGTAGCCCAGATCCAGCCCAGTTGTGCCCAGTTGTAGCCCAGATCCAGCCCAGNAGTTGTGCCCATATGTAGCCCAGATCCAGCCCAGTTGTGCCCAGATGTAGCCCAGATCCAGCCCAGTTGTGCCCAGTTGTAGCCCAGATCCAGCCCAGAACAGTACACATCATGTCAAAAGGTCAAAAGGCAAAGGTTGATTTTCTCCTCGGAGAATATTGACCCCAATCAATCAATACTTTCCCACCATATGTTTTGCACTCAAAACGCCCGTGTGGACGCCCGCTTCAGATTTCCTCAAAACGCCCGTGGACGCCCGCAGACTACATCTGTAGATCGATCGTATCTGCAGCACCTTTTCCAAGTACGCATTCCAGGGCACCATTTCAGGGTATTTTTCGACTGGTTCTAGTGCGTGTGTGCTCTTAATCTTCGTCTTCTATCCAGATCCCCCCCATTTCCCATATACTGATAGCCAAGCACTCTTGCCTATTTGCAATGAAGTCACTCGGGTCCCCATTCGGAACTTCCGAAGGCAACTGCTCGGCAATTTCCGTAGGCACTCGCATTTCCCCTCGGACACAATTCCAAGGCAGCCATCTTGAATGCGCAGTAATTGCCTTCTGTTTCTGTGGGTTTGGATGCGGTCGCCTCATCACACCCTGCGCATGAACGAAATAGGTCACACAAAAACGTTGGGTTATTGATCAATAATTGGCAAGGCACTCGCATTTCCCCTCGGACACAATTCCAAGGCAGCCATCTTGAATGCGCAGTAATTGCCTTCAGTTTCTGTGGGTTTGGATGCGGTCGCCTCATCACACCCTGCGCATGAACGAAATAGGTCACACAAAAACGTTGGGTTATTGATCAATAATTGGCAGATTGGGTGAGATATCGGTAAGTTTCTATAAAATATGCCTCAACTTATCCAGGAAATAAGGTTGGATCTTAGCAGGCCAAAATTCGGCGAAAATAGTCCCACGGTCGGTCACGTGGGTTTGTTGATAACAACATGGCTGCCTTGGACTTGTGTCCGAGGTGAAATGCGCCGTCCAGTGGATAGATAAGCAGTTCGCCTCAGGTCGTTCCGAATGTGGGGTCCCATACGTTTCTGAGATGGCGTGGACTACAGGGTCAGGGCAATTTGCCACTAGCAAACCATCTGTTGGGTGAAAAGCCGTGAAATTTTTTGACTATATTGTTGAAGTTACAGTGAGTGAGGCGGAAAGGGTAAATGTCGTCCTGGGTATATACAAAGATTACCCAGGATCTCAATCTTCACTAAAACAATACCCTGGGTGTACTTTCGGTACCGAACATCACCCAGCATCGTAGTATGACACCTGGATTCGAGGTTGTCTCGCCCGTGGTCATATGACCGCCTGAAGAATGTCATGAACAGCTACACTCAACAAGTACCGCGGCGCGAGACTGCGAGATTCCACGGGATTTTTAGGATTCGTTCCTAGGCACTGATTGCGGATGCTGGGTGATGTTCGGCTACCGAAACTACACCCAGGGTATTGTTTTAGTGAAGATTGAGATCCTGGGTAATCGTTGTAGCCTACCCAGGACGACATTTACCCTTTCACCGTTAGGGAGATCGACGCATTCCAGACGGTCCCCCCGAATCTTAGAATCTTAATTCCATACTCTAACAGTTATTGTGGTACCGCCACCTCTTTTGGTGAGATTTTACTTCTTAATTGGAAGAAAATGAAGTGTACATGTAATGTACATGTATTTAGTGCAGACAGTAAACACATAATTAAGTACATACTAGCCTCCGTCTGGAATATTATCGCTCAAGAGGACTCTTGGATCTGCTCCCGGAAATATTGCCGTACACCTTATTTTTTGTACCCGAGTTGCGATCTTTGCCAAACGTCAGTTTTACCGACCAGCTTTGAGTGGAACCTGAAAAAGACGATACTGTAGGCCTAAGGCCGACTTTAAAAAAATGTTGGTTTTCATCCCCGCCCGCCCGTCAAAATGCTCCCGCCCCTGATTTTTTTAATATATTTTATTTTCGGTAAAACGTCTTTAAAAATGCAAGTAGCAACCGTCAAACGATCGTCGATCTAGCGCGCACGCTACCTGGCGGTCACTGGGACACGTGTCCTAAAGCCCAGGGGCCTGATTCACAAAGCACACTTAGGGTAAGTGTGGTCTTAGTGTACTCAACTATTGTTCATAAATCCCCACACAATAGTTAAGCGTACACTAAGACCACACTTAGAAGGGTAAGTGTGGTCTTAGTGTACTCTTAACTATTGTTCATAAATCCCCACACAATAGTTAAGAGTACACTAAGACCACACTTAGGCTTAAGTGTGCTTTGTGAATCAGGCCCCTGGTTTGGGAAAGTCATCGAAAATTGTTCAGTTGGAGATCTGTATTAAAATCGCCTACTTCCTCAACAAGCTACAGAAAAAAATGCCTCCCCGACCCACTTTTCCACAAAAAAAGGGTGAAAACAATTTTTTTAGTCGGCCTAATGGAATGATAAGTTTGTCTAAAGCCTAGCGCACATTTCCGACAAAACTCAATGCGTTAGGGGTTTCTGTTAAAATCGACTGACCTAACTGAATGACGAGTCGACAGCGTTGGGCCAGTCGACTTTAAAAACACCTAACGGATTGAGTTTTGTCGGAAATGTGCGCTAGGCTTAACGGGAAACGCCGATTGAACCGTGTACGAATGACGCCCCATTCAGTAGTTCAGAAAACTGACCGGTCGTGGTCCATCTCCCTATAGTATTGAAAAAGGGCAGCTGTTCCTATAGAAATGTAGGGCTACAAAGAATTGGAAAAAATCCCCCTCGAAACCAAGAAGGTGGGCCGGTCGTTGAAAGGATGAATAGGGGCCTACTCACAATGTTTTTTAAAGGACCACGGTATGCAATCTCTAATGGGTATTTTGACTGCCGACGTAGAGGGAGACACCTAGCGGCAGCAAAATGGACTACAAAAATCCATTACAAAATGTACATCAATTACCTTCGCTAGGCATTATGGGTAAACCCGGATAATGCCTTAAAGGGCGGCGCACACGAGCGACAATTTTGACCGATTTGTCGGCCGACTTGGCTTCCGACCGCCAAAGCGACAGGATTTGGCGCTTCTGATTGGCTGATGTCTAGTCGCGCCACCAGTCTCGTCGGCAGTCGCCCAGATTTAGTCGCTCGTGTGCGCCGCCCTTTAGCCTTCAACTGCTGTGATGCGCCTGCACAAAAGTGCAGTGAATAAATTTAGGCCTTTTTCTGCCAAAATTTAGGCCTTTTTGGAAACAATAATAAAATATCTACCAATAAAGCTCTCAAAAACGGCCAAAAAAGGGTATTTTGAGGTTGCAGTTGTCAAAACGTACGGAACTACATCGCCGGGAAGGATAAAACCAAATTACTCAACAGGTTCTTGGTTAGCTCAACCAATCAGGACACTGCATGAGTGGTCACGAGGGGTCAAGTGACAGAATGTAAACAAGACCATGTGCTTATCAGCTGTCACGTGCTTCTGTTGACCAATCAGATAATTAGGTCGAC
>NMRB01000348.1:52811-69598 GCA_002633025.1 Notospermus geniculatus | reverse complement strand
AAGAATTTGAAAAATTATAATTATATTTTCGGGTATTTTTCGACCAATCAGCAGCGAGATTGCTTGCGAGTGCGCAGAGTCGTCCAGCTGAGGTCGACTCTTTCTACTGGGTATAGCCTACGACGTTAGTATACCGGGGCATTACTCGGGGGTGTGTTATTGGACCTCTGTAACACGCCCACCACCCCTGCAATGCATGCCTCAAGTCCCTGTGCGTTCAGATTGCAACAGTCCGTGGAATGAGCGCCACGGGAGTGAAGCGGCAAAGAATCGAACAAGTCTAATTTGCGTCTCCAAGCAGCCTTCGAGTTTGCGCAATAGACTCAAGGGGTGTGGAGAGTGGCAGACGTGCAGACTGGCGGGATTTTTAAATCTGTTAATTTCAGCGACACCCAGATAGGCCTAATTATTCATGTTATGATTTTGATGATCGTGCAATTTTTTCTTTTTTCATCATATGAGAAGAGTTGTGAGCAGTGTTGATTATAAAGGTAGGTTTTTTGAACAAAAATTCGAAATTGTATTTATCTTGTTAGACTTCTTCGTGGTTGCTTAGCAATAGCCTATCACTAGGCGTGGTTGTTGTCACTGACTGCAGTGCATGTCAGACATGTCAGATGATCTTCGGATCGGACAGCCGTCAAAGCCTGGGCTACCTCATATTTTGGGCAATTTGCCACTTCGTACGAGTGAGTTAAGTATATAGGCCTATAGGCAATACAACAACACGCCCGCACATATCGCGTGTCAATGCCCCCTCCCCCTTTACTTCGGAAATAAAATGCAAGAACATCGCGAAAGTCGGAAATAAATGCGATGCACTCACTGATCATGCTGATCTGATGCATGGATGCACGCATGATTTGCATGCATGCAATGATGCATGACGCAGCAGGCATATTCGGCCCGCCCTCCCTCCTCCCTCTCATGCTCTCACTCATGTCACTGGCATGACTGGGGCTAGGGCAGGCCTAGGGCCTAGGCCTCCCTTACAAAAATGTACCACGTGTAAATGACTTTACCACGTGGTAATGTCATTTACACGTGGCACATTTTTGTAAGGGATAGCCTAGCTATCTCATGTACCGGTAGAGCGTAGCCGTAGGTAAGCATGGTAAGGCCTAGGCCTATCTACAAAGTACCGGTAAAGTAGGCCTACGCTACGGTAGGCCTAATTACCTACCCGTCCTAGGCCTACCCCTCTATTCTAGCTCCCCCCTCTAGCATGTCTACATGTAGGCCTTAGGCCTACCGGTAGGGGCCTAGGCCTGGCTGGACTGGATCGATGAATGATTGATCAGGTCACATCACATGGATGCCGATGGTGATGCCGGTGGGCCCACCGGTTGGGAATGATCGATGGTATTCTCATTTCCATCACAATCCATGATCCATGACAGTGCACTGTCATGGATTGTGATGGGACAACAAACATGATGGGAATGAGAATAGGCCTATGCCATGCTGACAGTCTCTTCTTCTATCAGAACTAAAGTTCTGTTTTCCAATCCAATTTGGCCTTTATTTATTTGTTCTTCCATCTTTCTCTCCATCTTATCTTCTTTAATTTTTTCTCCAGGTTCAATCTACTTGCCTGCTAAACAGGTTGGACTGGGCCTCCCTAGGACTACCGGTACAGATGTCAAGTGCCAACATGTTGTTTGGAAAAATTAGAAATGGCAATAATAAAGTTGTCAAAATAGTTGCTCTTGGGGCGAGCGCTTTTGCAGCAGCATGGATATACAGGGACCACAAAGTCCATGCTCGACTTGGTACAACTGATGTTCATCTGAAATACCCTGCAAGTGCTAATTTCCCAGATCTTTCCAAGCATAACAATCTAATGGCCAAACATCTCACCCCTAAGGTAAATACATTGTACATGTACACTCATGGAAAAAAGTAAATGGACAGCAGTTTTTCTTGAATATCTCCAAACCATTGCGATGTAGGAGACTGAGCCTAACATATGTGATAGCAAATTTTGCTGGCTATCTGATGATATCAAAGTTCGGAAAATCTGGTGAAATCCACCTTTGATAGAAGGAATTTTGTAAAGTCATGTTTTTGGCTACTTTTTTATTTGCCGGTTTTCACTGAAAATTTTTATAGGAGTGTGTTCCTCTCATCGAGAGCTTTCGTATCATATCTTCAATTTCCAATTATTTTAATTNTACATCGCAACGGTTTGGAGATATTCAAGAAAAACTGCTGTCCATTTACTTTTTTCCATGAGTGTACATTGTATCCATCAATGTCATTGCGGAAAACAACCTGATAAGTTCTTCAAAATACAAACAGTCAAACTATTGTTGCCATCTGTGCCAATCATGTCAAATATTGGGACGAAAGCCCCACAATACCCTATAATGTATTTCTGGTCTCTCCAACTGAAAAGTGCCTGAGGAAGACCCCGGTTGGGGTCGAAAATTTGCAAGATTCTGGAAGTTGACTTCTTGATATTTTTCTATATTTGCCCTACAAAACATCCCTATAAATCCCTATTTTGGGGCTGGAAAAGCCCTATATTTCCCCCTATAATATCCTTGCAGAGCAGCAGAAAGCCTGACCACAGCAAAAGATTTAATAAAGGAACTCATTTATGCAATAACTTTCCATTTATTTATTACCAAATGGATATATTTGCATTTCAATTTCATATTGCAGATTTATGCCAAGCTCCGTGACAAGAAAACTCCGAATGGCTGGACCCTGGATGGTTGCATCCAAACTGGTGTGGACAACCCTGGGCATCCCTTCATCTCCACTGTTGGAGCTGTAGCTGGTGATGAGGAGTCATACGAGGTAAAGATAGACAAGTACCAGGGTTCCTGCAAGGTCTTAAAAAGTCTTAAATTTGGCACTTCCATTTTCAAGGCCTTAAATTAAAAAGTCTTAAATTTGATAATTCTGTGGGAAGGTCTAAAAAGGTCTTAAATTTCATATCAAGGCAGTTGTAAAAAATTGGCAGGAGATGTCAGGAAATCGCATCTCCGGGCTTCTTAAAATCAAAATTTTTCTGGGGGAGACCCCCCCCGCCCAAGTAACCTACCCACTTTTTGGGCCGTGTTGATCCCTGTCATCTTCCCTTGCGGAAACCCTTCCAGGGATGTTCGGGGGCTTCATTTAGAAGAAAATAGGTCTTAAATTTTGCCGATACTTGGTCTTAAAAAGTCTTAAATTTGGTGCTCCACAGGCTGCAGGAACCCTGAGTACTCAATGCTCTTCATTAAATCAAATTGCTCTCGATGTCAAAGCCCTGTGTTGTGAGACATTAAATTCTACTATCTATATTTTCAGGTCTTCAGTGATTTTTTCGACCCAGTCATCGAAGACCGTCACAATGGCTACAAACCTTATGACAAGCACCCGACTGACCTTGATCACACTAAGGTAAAGCTGAAGTTTCAGTCGCCATATGATAGTTGGTTTCCTGATGATTTCCCTGAGACCAATTGGTCATGATGCAAAAAACTGCCCATAGTTTTCTATCCAACATAGAGCACAAAAAAAGACACACAAAATGATAGTACCAGTAAACATAAAGTCGTCTCCAAATCTCGCAAATTTTCGACCCCAACCAGGGTCTTCCTCAGGCACTTTCTAGTTGAGATCCGTTGAGATCTCAACTACCTCGACCCTGGTTCGGGTCAAAAATTTGCGATATTTGGAGACTTTATGTTTACTATCATAGTTTCTATGGTTGAATTTTCCATAGAGAGAGCCAAGATGGAATGAGGAAATGTGCCTTATGCCAACCAAGTTCTGCCACCTTGGAATTTTATTGAATGCTTGTCCAAGCAAACTGACATATATATTATCACAAGACTGTTCGTTTTACAGATCAGGGGTGGAAATTTTGATTCAAAGTATGTACTCTCCAGTCGTGTCCGTACTGGGCGTTCTATCCGCGGACTGAGCTTGCCACCTGCTTGCTCTCGCGCCGAGAGGCGTGAAGTTGAACGAGTCACTGTGGCTGCGCTGTCAAAGCTGCGAGGACACTTCCGGGGTAAATACTACCCGCTGAATAACATGACTGATAGGGAACAGCAGCAGCTTATTGATGTAAGTGAAGTAATCCAGCTGTTTTAATGGCATGGAACCCTTTAGGCATTGTATTCTTAAAGATTGTATCACGGGTATTTTCGTGGGCCACGAAAATCATTGTTTATTTACATTTTGGTTGTTTGTGTCCGGTCTTTCGTTGTCTTACGAGTAATTTGTTGGTGGCATGCCCCTCTAGAAATTCTTTTGATACCGAAAGTATTCGTCGTGATACATTATCTTTAAGTCACACAAGATATGAACCAAAATAACTCCAGGAGATAAAGGAAGAAATATTCACTCAGATTTTACAAAAAACAGACAATAAAAAGCCTAGGCCTACTGGAATTGACAAAACGTTGGTCTCAACCTGCCAACTTCAGAGGGATTTAGTACTGGTTTTGCGGTGACGGGTCACAGTGAGGCGGTCTAGGAAAACCCGTCGGATGTCGCGTTTGAGGAAGGTGTTAATGGCCTTGGTGAACCCACACATTTCAATAGCTGGAATGTGCTATGTAATAGGTACAGTAGCAGATCAGTGCACAGGCAATTTACCAGCCCTTGTTCATCACTCAGCAATTTCCGACGGGTTTCCGTAGACCGCCTCACATATGTTCTTTCCCTCTAGGACCATTTCTTGTTTGACAAACCAGTGTCTCCCCTCCTCACCTGTGCTGGTATGGCACGTGACTGGCCCGACGCCCGCGGTATCTTCCACAACACAGACAAGAACTTCCTCGTCTGGATCAATGAAGAGGACCACACCCGCGTCATCTCCATGGAGAGAGGCGGTAACATGAGGGCGGTGTTTGAACGGTTCTGTACGGGTCTGAACCTCGTTGAGGAGAACATCAAAGCTGCTGGTTGGGAATTCATGTGGAATGAACACCTTGGTTACGTCCTGACCTGCCCGAGCAACTTGGGAACTGGTCTCCGAGCGGGTGTGCACGTCAAGCTTCCAAAACTTAGCCAGGTAAATAAAATGCACAATTCATAACCGTGGTAAAAAAAAACATTGGCTGATATTCATAAAAGCTAGCAAATGCTTTTACTTCAAGTTTTGTAGTAACGGTACATTTACATTGGACATTGCTGTGAAAATCTTGAGTAAAAGCATTGCTAACTTTTATGAAGACCAGCCATTGAATGCCAAATACATGTACTCTCTATCCAGAAATTTAAGACCAGACAATGTCCTTTGTTCACAGGATAAACGTTTTGATGCAATCCTTGAAGCGCTGAACCTGCAGAAGCGTGGAACTGGTGGCGTGGATACCGCAGCCGTTGGAGACACATTTGATATCTCGAACAGTGACCGTCTTGGGAAGTCGGAGGTAAGGCTCTCCTTTAGCGTGTTCGATTACTTGCACTGCGCTTGTGGAAGCTCGGATATCACGCATTGTGGAGCATGCACAGTGAGGCTGAGTAAACGAACGATGTCGCACCTGGTTGGAGTAAAGTGTCATGGCGTCTATCGAAGGGGCAAGTAAATGAACGGTGTCGCGCCTGGCACGAGGAAAGTGTCATGGCGCCAAAGCATTTCCTCTTTCTCCATTGGCTGAATCAGCTTCGTCGCCATCTTTTCCCGAAGTAAGGAGTTGCACATGTTCAACTTTCTAGCGACATGTTGTACCCAGTTTCGTTCAGTCGCTACGATGTACGCGAGCTTGCGACTGATCAGTGCCAGTTTTCTGAACGAAACCTAGTCTCGTCGAGTCTCATCGCCCCAGATGTTACCCAAGTTGCTGCCAGTCGCGCAAGTGCGATGTACGTGGTCAGGACATGACGATTGATTTGATCCTCCTAGTTTTACTGAGTTGCTGAATTTGTGATGCGTGCACAGCGCGTACATCACCAGCGACTGATTAGATCAGTTTCTCCCAGTTGCAAGTGCGATTTACGCCTGGCTTAATGGACGACTGCCCCGCTGACCATATTTCTCTCTTTTTCTTTTCATTTCGCAGGTTCAACTCGTCCAGTCCGTCATCGACGGCGTCGAACTTTTGATAGAGCTGGAGAAAACACTTGAGAAGGGCAAATCAATCAACAGAATGATCCCACGTTAGAGTGCTAAATCCCTGCCAGTTATGACTGAAATTTCTGTGATATACACTTGTATTCCACTCAAAGTTTAGAAAAAATGAAAAGGCAATTTCCAGAGTGTTTGCGAATTTTCGACCCCAACCGGGGTCTTCTTCAGGCTGGAACTTTACAATCCGAAACTCTAGACTGTATTGAATAGACGATATCACTCCAAAAGAGTGCAGCACCTGACGGGACAGTGTCATGACGTCCCGCACATCATTTCATGATGTCTTGAGGTGAGACAAAAAAAATCTTGTTTCACGATGTCATGATTGCTGAAACAATTGGATTTTTTTCGAGTCACGTGGCGTTCTGAAATGACGTGCGGGACGTCATGACGTTGCCCCGTTACGTGCTGCACTCTTTCGGAGTGATAGAGTCTATACAGAAAGTGCTCACATCCTCCAATGTTAGTCTAGTGTAAAATGTGAATACATTTAGAGCTCTGCCTGCAGTTTTTTCAATGCGTGCTGAAAACTAAGTCTTAGCATTTTGGGCTATAACTTAGACCTCTACCTGCATTCTCCTAACACTTTGAAAACACTGTAAAATTCAATACAGAGGGGCTTTAACATTGATTGCAATGCAGATAAGATGTGCTTCTATTGACTTAAGGCGCCTCTCCACGTGAGAGTTTTCTCGCAGAAGTTGGCTCACAATGGGCAATTCACCATTATCTGTTCCTCACGGCTTACGCTGGGACCAATAACAATTGCTCGCAGTTGAGTTGCCCATAGAGAGCCAACTTGTGCGAGAAAACTCTCACGTGGCGAGGTGCCTTAACTGATGTTTCATCACCGTTGTGTTATTACAAACTTTACTCAGTTGTGACCCGTTGTGTTCATTCGCTGATGTTGTTATTAATGGTGTCATTTTCATTGTGAAATTTACATTTCCGTCCATTTTAATACATTCAGAGTGTAACGGGTAGTAAATAATATTTATTTAACTTCTTTTTCTTTTTTCATTAGGCCACACTTTTTTTATTTATTGGATTACGGATCCGCCGACCAGTATTTTTTAAAATGTTGAAAAAAAATAAAATTCTCGATGGTCCGTTTTGTGTTCTTGTTTTTTCCCGCCGACCACTAGATGCGACATAAAAGATATTAATGCTGACGGCCTGTATTTTCAGGATATAGGCCCCTATGTATCTCTAGTTCTACTGTTGCATCAATAAAAGGTTTTATTTCTTTTTTACCACATTTCACTTTTTTTTATTCCCTCCCCCTTGAATTTCTGTGACGCACACCATCTAACACTAGGGAAAAAATTAAAAAGTCAACGATTTTGATTTTTATTTTTATTCCCTCCCCTCCTACATAGGTTTTGGCCTGAAAAATCCGTAATCCAATGAATATGAAATGGTCCATGGACCATGTGCTCACTGGGTTGGACATAATAGTCTAATGACAGAAGGAGGTACATGTCAGTTATGAGCAATCTGGGTCAAGTCATTCCCAGAAGAAAGACTTTGATGATTTTTGAGTTATGCCACCTGGCGGCCATATTAGATGTCCGATGGGCCTGCAACTTCACATGCACATAAAGGTCATCTGCAGGGGACCACATAGCACATTGGAGCGCTTTGGGTCAAGTCGTTCCTGAGTTACAGCACTTTGATGATTTTCGAGTTACGCCACCTGGCGGCCATATTGGATGTCCGATCGGGCCGAAACTTCACATGGACATAAAGGTCATCTGCAGGGGGCCACATAGCACATTGGAGCGCTTTGGGTTAAGGCGTTCCTGAGTTACAGCACTTTGATGATTTTTGGGTTACGCCACCTGGTGGCCATGTTTGAAGTCAAATCAGGCCGAAATTTGACATGCATGTAAAGGTCATCTAGATGGAGGTAAATATCAAATTTGAGCACTCTGCGTCAAGCCGTTCCTGAGTAATAGCACTTACTTGATTTTCAGGTTACGCCACCTGGCGGCCATATTGGATGTCGAATCGGGCCGAAACTTGGTATTTTTTAAGGTACCCCTCCAATGCATGTTTATGCAAGATATGAAGTTGCTCGGTGAAATAATGACAAACTGTGGCAGGTTCGTCACTTTTGTCGAACTTTGACCTCTGTGACCTTGAAAAGTAGGTCAAATCAAAAACCCGTTATATATGTTATGTATCCTTATTAGCTACACCTATGATAAAAATTTGAAGATGATCTAGTCATTAGTTCAGGAGTTATTGTACTTTTTGTGTTTTTGGTTTCCGCCACCTGGTGGCCAAACTGAGAGTCGAATCGGACCGAAACTTGGTGTCGTGGGTCATCTGACCTAGGGGTATATATGTACCAAGTTTCAGATCAATAGCTCCAGCGGTTACGAAACGTGCCCTGCTAACGGACAACGACGACGACGACGACGACGGACGCTGCACCATCGTAATAGCTCACCCCAGTGAGCTAATAAAAAGTGTGGCCTTAACGTTTAGCATCAGGGTGATTATAAGCATCCAGTGCGTTAATAATATCCGATTTAACATCATTTATTAAAGCTGTATCTTTTTATGAAATTACACTCATTTGAGTGTATTTTCAATTCATGGCTGCATTGATATCATTGCAAAACCCGTTTGATTAATCATTCCTCTGTCGGGTTGCTTAGTGATTTCAGGCAAATGGTGCCAAGTTATTGCAAACCGGTTGAAGTGGGTGAGAAAACCCGAAACATTTGTTCCGGAACAGTGTTTTTTGACATCCATCATATTATTATATCGGGTGTCCCAAAAAAAGTGAACCACTTCTTTGACAAGTATTTTCTCAGCGATAGATAAACCAAATTCATTAGAAATTTTCACAGAGTAACCTTAGGGTACCATCAACAAGTCTGCAAAATATCTAAGACAGCCGTGGCAAATTATGCGAGTATTGTCAAATTCAAAACAGCATGTCAAAAAATCCGAGCTGTGCAATGTGACCTTCATCATGTTCATGCAGGTGTTGACATGCTGTTTTCAATTTGACAATACTCGCATAATTTGTGACCGATCTCCTAGATATTTTGCAGACTTGTTGATGATACCCTAAGGTTACTCTGTGAAAATTTCCAATGAATTCGGTTAATCTATCGCTGAGAAAATACTTGTCAAAAAGCGGTTCACTTTTTTGGGACACCCAATATATGTGACCCGTGCCAGCAAAATGAGTCGGAATACGCAGAGAAGACCCAAAGTGCACCAATGGATTGTTGATTTCAGTATTGTCTGGCCATTGTGAAATTTGACTCTGTCAATTTCTGGAGTTGTTCTCTGTTGTAATGTTGAGTCTTCTTTCGTGTGAAGTTTGAAAGCGCAGGTCATTACGAACTACGCGTAACCCCAGGTGAGCTAAAAAGGCCTTAAAACAAGCTACATGTATTTTCGTTTATAAGTGCATGTGCTTAAATACGCATAAATACGGTATATTATTTTCATTGGTCAAACGTCCATCCTGTGTGGATGACTTGGTTAAAAGTCTGTGGTCTACCAGTACAGGATCAAAAACATTTTTTTGCACTTGGTTTGACTTTTGTCCATTGTGTGTGCGTACCTTCACTCATGCACCAGTAGCTATTGCAACCCATGATTTATTCAACCATCTAAAAAAAGAGAAACGCCCCATTAGCTAAGTACATTGATTTCTACGGCATCCTTGCTATAATATTTATCCTCAACGAACCAACACAATAAATGCCCATTAAAACAGTTCATTTATTTGAAATTCAACTTTATGATGACGGCCAACTATTGTTATATCAATCTGTACAACATTACAACTTGTCACATTGTTACATGATTGGCCATGTTTTATATTGATGTATTGTTTTCCGATAAAAAACTTAACAACTAGGTTAATGGACCATCTAAAACAAAATGTTCTTGGGTTGAAAACATGACAGGCTCATTAAGGGAGGGGAACTTGAGCCATTGGCTCAAGCAGAGTTTATACCATTCCATAAATTCAACTGCCACCTATTATCACATAAGACTTCCTTTACGTAAAAGTATACGGTATACGAAAATGCCGGTTAACAAAGGCTTCGAATGGATTCACGACTGTGAAGCCATTGTTAACCGGTGTTTTCGTATACCGGTAAACAGTGTTTTTCGCATGGCTTTTTTTAGGGTGGCCAACCCTACCTTGGCATTTTTCCACCCTACCTTAGAAGTAGCCACCCTACCTTGCTGCCCAATTTTGCAATGGTTTTCTATTATACCCCCCCCCCTAAATTGTTAGACCAGCCTATCTTAATAGACGATATCAGTCCAAAAGAGTGCAGCACCTGACGGTAACTACAGCGTCACGACATCCCGTACTCATTCCATGACATCTTGACTTGAGACGACGTCATGATCGCTGAAACAAGTGGAGGTTTTTCGAGTGGCGTCACCGCGTTCAGAATGGGGCACGGGACGTTGTGACGCTGTTGGCCTAGCAAGTTACCGTCAGGTGCTGCACTCTATTGGAGTGATAGCCTGGAATTTCAAGGGTACCACCCTACATGTACCATAGGAAATCCTGTGGAGAACACTGATACCGTATACTTCTATGTAAAGGAAGCCTAAGGAATGCGTTTTATGACAAGCATACAACATGTAGGAGGCCAATGTGGGCAGGAGTCAAATGATATGGTTTAAAAATAAGAGTTAATACCGGTATACATAACACAGAATGATTTACAGTCCAAAAAAGGCATGGTCATGGGTTAACAATTGATACCTGTGTCATACTCCTCCGCAATTGGTGAATCGCAAGCACCAACTTGTGTGAGAAAACTCACATGAGAGGCACCTTCACTGACAAACCTTTCCAAAACCAGAATACAGCCCATTAAATCATCAACTAAAAGATTCAGGCATTCTTTTACCCGTTGTAGGCCGTGAGTGTGACAAAGCAGCTGTGTTTTTTATAGGAGGGTGTCCCGAACTGGAATGAAATCTAGGCCTCTCCTCACCCTCTGACTGGGTAAGGGGCCTTCTCAAAATTGTTTTGATGCCAAAAAAACAAAGTGACTTCGTCTGGGGGGAGGGGGTTCTCGATTTGGGGAAGCCCACTTCATCGTTTTGGAAAAAATCGGCATCACTCTTTTTTTTAGAGTTTTGGGAGGGAATCCAGATACTTATGGACTTAAACATCCATAAGTATGCAATAAAGATAGTCAGCATCTTCATGATGAAAACACTTTATTTACACGGTCTTCACAATCGATTTCGGTTCACATCGAACCCTCTTCAGGTGATTTTACATTTTGGACTGAACAGCAAATTATACGAACACACTTATATATGAAGGTAATTCAAAGATTGTATACAAAGAGGTGAATAAGTTAGAAAATATTAAGGAAATATGACATGCCTTGAGCTGACAATCGGGTATTAAGGGCTGGCTTGACAGGAGAATAGATTTTACCATAAAAGAATATTGCTTTCCTGGTTTACTACTGTCTTCACATGTTTTTCTTTATCATCTTTCCATGCCTACCATCCCTACATGGATGAAGCCAATGTCAAGTGCCCACTTCATCTTTTCAAGGGGGGAGGGGGAGGGGAAGAGATGAAGTCACTTCGTCTTTTTTGGCATCAATGTAATTTTGAGACGGCCTCTGAAATAAGAGTCAAGTCAGTTGCTACCCTCTCAACATGTACAAACTTCACTTGGCAGTTAAGTCAAGAAAAAATGATTTTTTTATAAAAAACCAACAGATCTTAGACTTCATCAAGAACTGATCTTGATTGATAAACTTTTAGGTTTCAACTTATCACTGCGTCCGCCGCGGTCCATCCGGTATAAAGGGAGACTACTTGATAACGCTGAAACTTCCCAGTATAAACTCCGTGAGAGGAAAAGTTTATATAATAAAACAACGGCTGTTGCTTCACATAGCACCACAGTGACGGTCAAGAACTGAAAATAAAAGGAATAGTCTTAAGATATGGTGAAAATAAACAGCAAACAATATTCTGTGTACATGATTTTCTCATAACAATAATGACAGGGCTCATGGCTTCAGGAGCCACGGTGGTGTAGTGGTTCGGGCCTCTGACTAGCGGTCAGAGGGTCCCGGGTTCAAATCCCACTGGGCGTGAGACTTTGGGCAAGTCTCTTTGCCTCACTGGCCTCTCTTCACCCAGGTGTATAAATGGGTACCAGTCGGGAATGCTCGGATTGTAGCGCTGAATGAGCAGCTCATCTGAGTTCTACTGAAAGGTTTCAGGATAGACTGCAGTGTTTTCCCTGATTAAAAAACACGTGACGGCCCGTCACGTTTAGAATGCAAACGTCTGTGCCTGCGCCACGTTAAAAAATCTACGTAAGTCCAATTATACTACCTTCACCACCCGTCTAGCATTATCTAGTTCATAAACTTGCCAACGAGATTTCATAGATGGCGCTCGGCTCATTGCGTGCGCTTCGGTCCGTCAAGAAAGTTAGTACTGCGTTGCGTTTTCGGGCACGGAAATGGCGTCTTGCAGTGTTCTAGAATCAAAAATTTTCTACGCGCGGGGGGGGGCACCCCCCCTCGCACACACCCCCGCTCGGCGCTTCGCGCCTCGGCTGCCGCGCTTCGCGCGTCAGGCGACCGTCACGTTTCAACTAAATCCCAGGGAAAACACTGGACTGGGGTTAAAGTGTAAAGTCGGATGACACCTCTACCGTTGTTGATATCAGACTAACCCAAACTTTAACTTTTTTCATGGATAAATCATTACCAAAAACACTCCAAGTGCTCAATCCGGAGCATAGAATTTCGTAAAACCTTACCTGATAGAAATAGTAGTCCCCCACAAACCATGATAACGATAGGAATACTGGATAGCACATAAACCATAATAAACAACACTGAAAAGGGAGAAAAAAACTTGAGCCACACGAGATTACTTATCAAATTTTGGCATTGAATATCTAGAAGATGAGGATAATACATCTTGCAGAACTTTCTGTTATAAAGTAACTTGGCAGTAAGTAAAGTTGTCTGTGAAAGTCGTCTCTGATATTCGCAAATTTTAGACCCTAACTGGGGTCTTCCTCAGGCACTTTCTAGTAGAGATGCCAAAAGTGAATGGGATCTCTACAAGAAAGTGCCTGAGGAAGACCCCGGTTGGGGTCGAAAAGGGGCTGTTCATTTTCATCACTTGAGGAATCTGAGTTGTGATCCTTGGGTAAACGGAAAAAGCTATGCACTTGCAAATTGCAGGGATTATTTGTTGTACTGTACAGAATAATCACTGCAGTTTGCAGCTTCATAGCTTTCCATTTTCTGAAGGATCACAACTCAGATTCCTCAATTGACGAAAACGAACAGCCCCTTTGCTTACTGGTATATTGTCATTTTGTGTGTCGTTTTTTGTGCTATATTTTGGATATCTAAAGTAACTTGGCATAGAAACTGGTAAGTGATTAGGATTGGCGCTAACCTCTCGCCTAACCGTCATTGCTATTCCGCCTCCTATTGGCTAAGACTCTTTTAAATTACGGTACATCAGTTGAAAATGGATTGGGACTGCCCAGGGTTCTCCACAGGGTTTGAAACAGACCGGGTGCTGGTGACGTCACACGGTTACTGATATCAGAAGCGGCTGCTGCACGCGCGTCCTCAGCAGGGGGTCTGGGGCCTCCCTCAGAAAATTTGAAATCTAGAAGCCGTGAAATGCGATTTCCCAGCATTTCGGAATGCAAATCTAGCTCCTGTTGGTGCTTGGAAAACCTCAGTGTTATTTAAAGTGGATAATTTTGACCGGGCGGAGATTTTTTTGACCGGGCGGCAGATTTTTAGACCGGGTGCTGAGATCAATCCTGCATTTTAGAACGGGTGCCGCGCCCGTTCTGTTAAACTGGTGGAGAACCCCGACTGCCAATTTGGCCAACTAATAATCACTTGGCTGAATGTTTTGGCAAAAATTTAGAAGGGTTAGCCCCATCCAGGAATAATGAGATTAAAGTACATTCTAACAATATTGATTGATATTAATATTACCTTAGCAAATGTAGCATAAAATTCTTTTTTTAAGGCACTTCTCTCGAACTGCATCACAAATAGGAGATTCCCCGAGAACATGGCCGCCAGGAGCACCCGAAGCATAAGTAGTATTGTTCCTGCCGTATTACTAGGAGGATGAAAAAGCCTATGGTCCATTTCTCGCAATTGTTCCCAGATGAATAAAACGCCCTGAAACGTGAAGAGGTGAGTACGTACAAATTTATTTACAAATTGGTATTCCTTTTGCAAAAAGTGTGGACCTCTGTCGTATGGTACCAATGTACCAGTAATTGCAGTAACAAATTAACTCCTGTTTTCCAAGAAAAACATTTCTACCCACAGCACATACTTTACCAGTTTGTCCCAACATTTAAGTACAGAGAAACAGCCTTTGCATCCGTCAAGTCATAATGGCTGATATTCATAAAAGCTAGCAAATGCTTTTACTTCAAGTTTTGTAGTGCATTTACATTGGACCCCACTGTACAAATCTTAAGTAAAAGCATTTGCTAACTTTTCTGAATACTAGCCCTTGTGGCTGTCAGAGTGGCGCAGTGGAAACATGGGCTTCTGTCACTTCTGAGGTTCTGGATTCAATCCCCTAGTCGGACCCCTTCTTCGTTTTATAGACTATTTGACAGCAGCAGCATGACAGTTTTCTCTGGCTGTACATTGAATTTGCTCAATTTTGTCTATTGACATTCAGCTCTAAATTCAAGATTCTAGATTTAAAAGCAGTCTTAGCTACCTGGTAGACACAGAACTAAGAATGCATGAAGTTTTAAAAACCACGCTGACATAATCATCTTTCTGCTTACCTGTAAAACACCTAGAATGCCCACTATCTGCACAGCAGGCTTTGTTTTTAGCATGTCTAAATGAGAGGGCTTTTGAGATCCTGCTAATGTCCACCCTAGGGATATGCTGACCAACATGTGTAGCATCAGGAATTGTGAAACCATATCAAGTACTGAAAATGGGGAGAGTCCATTATCATCAAGGGATAATTCTGGAAATACCCTGCCTACCTAGGGTCATCCATATGCTCGGGTCGGACTTCAACCACACTTTCATGAAAGTCTGACTTTTCTCAGACTTTCTCTTTGCTTGAAGTACTAACTTCAGCTATACTTTAGGCTGAAGTCCGACCCAAGCATACAGCCTCTAGCCTTAGCAATAATGTGAGGTAGCCTATTGCCAAAATCCAAGTTATTGTTTCTCAGATTATTTTTGAAGTAAGGAAGGTGAAGACACGATTTGCAGTTATACAGTACTTACATTCTGCTAATGTTTCAAAGAATGCTGAACCAAATCCATTTGATGAAAACCTGAAACATAGATAGCAGTGATTTATAAACACTTGTAAAAACAATTCAATGAAACTTGCACTTGATGAAAATTTTTTGAAATTCATGATGAAATGCACAAGACGGAAAAGCTGACTTTTGTAATGAAATGCCAAGTACAGCTGCAATGGTATCACTCCTTATATTCCGTTTTAAGGCCCTTTTTTCCACGCTAGTGGATTCCGCCGCGGCTTGCAGCGAGCAGAGAGGTTTTCACAGGCATTGAGATAATCAACAGGCCATGTATTGTTAAACCATCAAAGGATTACCCCAAAACCCTGTGAAAACCACGCCGCTCGCACAAACCAAGGCGGAAATCGCTGTAGTGGAAACGGGGCTTTAGAGTTTTACCACTGAGAGAGGTCCTATGCTAAAGGCACAACTAAGGAGGTTAGGTGAAGGCAAGCCACTCCATGACTATGGCAGAAATTAAGACACCCATAGCTGCCCACCCAGCGTATTTCAGTGTATTTTTCACTCAAAACTGTGTTTTTACACTTAAAGTGTACAAAAATACACTGATACGAACAACTGTAGAATTTTGTGTTTCGTTATTTTACACTGAAGAGTGTCATTTTATGGTTATTCCTCTAAAACTATACAGCCAGCTCAAAATTCAGGGTAGGCAGGTCTGGACCATGGGAAAGCCTTCAAAAAATCAACCCTTTGAAGTTACAAAATAGTCAACTCACCTATATAGGTGAAATAACATGAATAGGGAACTAAAAACTTGAGATCCAGCTGCACTAGTGAGAAGACATAGGACAAGGTGCATTGGGCCTTTCTTAGATATAGTCTGTACCAGTTGAGGGGCAAAGATACATCCCAGAACGAATAGGGCAAGATTGAGAAGCTGGTAAAACCTCAGAAGACCTGAAAGTTAAAGAAAATAGGAAATAGTAGGAAAATACATTCTATGAGAGTGGAAACTGGGAGGTGTATCTAAAAAGAGCATCTAATGCAAGGTGGAAGTTTGGAAGTGAACCGTCCCAGCAAAATGAGTCGGAATACGCAGAGAAGAAGACCCAAAGTGCACCAACGGATTGTTGATTTCAGTATTGTCTGGCCATTGTGAAATTTGACTCTGTCAATTTCTAGAGTTGTTCTTTCATTGGTGTCATGTTGAGTCTTCTTTCCGGCGCATTCCAACTCATTTTGCTGGTACAGGTCACATATTCATAAAACCTTGCTAGTCTTAGTTACATGCTGAATGAAGTGCCCAGTTTGTACAGGCCAATGGATTTTGTATGCAACTAGCAACCAACAAAGCTAGCAAGGTTTTATGAATATGGGCCCAGGACTTTATGAACTTTCGTAAATCTTCCTAAATGAAACCTTGACTGAAAT
>NMRB01000348.1:29555-50694 GCA_002633025.1 Notospermus geniculatus | reverse complement strand
CTTTTTTTTTCGTATGTGATTGTTGACACATCGTCACAGCATGCAATTGTCAAACATCACATTGGTGACTGTGTGATCTAATTAGCCAAATATCTCAAAGAAAATGCTGCCTGTAATACTTTGGAGATATACCTAAGCTCTTGTCACTTAGTTTGAAGGATTTTGTCTGAATGCTTGTTGGACAGTTGTGTGATTGGTCTGTGTGTGAAAATGATTTACCGTATGTGATGGTTGACAGTGCAAAAGTGTGACAATCATCACATACAGAACTGTCTGCATCACATACGGAACCTTTGGATTAGTTGTGGGAGCACTGTGATCACTTTTATTGAAAGGTGTTGCTTTTATTTACAGCCTTGCTTGGTATGTTAATCAGTTTGGCAGCTACTTTGAATCCTGCTGTTCCCCTGTTTTATTAATAGCTATCCCAAGTGATGCCGACCCGTATGGACATTTTTAGGTACCCTCAATTTGACGAGAAAGTGTGTAGATCAAGTGATTACAGGCAGTGTTTGCCCTAAATGCTTCAGGATATTGCTCCCTAGGATTATCACAGATAGAAATCTCTATTAAATGCTTTTTGATAGGAAAAACTGGCATTTTTATTGTCCACATCACATACGGAACCGGCATGATCTTTCAAACTTTAACTTAAAAAAATTATATGTCTGTAAGTGAAGTTATCTTCTCATGTTTTTCAAATGAAACTACAGTAACTTAACTACCATAATGTATGTTTAATTCCTTAGAAAAACTGCTTTGAAAATTTCATGGTAATGTCACAGTTTACTTCCCATTTGCTCGGACGAGGCCAGAAGTCTTCCAGTAAGGAGATATTTACTTAAATAACATATCTATGTATGCAGCGGAGTGTGCATGAGTCATCAAGTTAGCACCAGACGGCGACACTACTGCCTGGTTCAGGGTGTATCAATAATAACAGTACATTTTTGGAAGATTTTTCTGCAGTGTGTGTCAATAGCTGGAGAGGGTGTCAGCAATAATCATGTCGAATATTTTCCACAGGGTGAATCAATAACAGTCATGGGATATTATTATACAGGATGTAGCAGTGACAAAGACATGAAGTGAGCATCTTTCTACAGGGTGCATACACAAAGAGATTGATTGGTCAATGAATCAAGCCAGTTTACCACGCTACGTGCATTTTGGGGTAAAGGAAAAACATTGTACTCCTAAAAATTGCCTCTGTGCTCCTAAAATAAAAAGCTTGGGCGCACAGTGCTCCTAGGAAAAAAAGTAAACTTTGAGCCCTGAGGCCCCTATAATTATAATAGGCTGGGCCCTATAGATAGGCCTAGGCCTGTAGGCCTACATGTATATCAGGATAGACAATGCAAAAGGGCTAAATAAAGGCCAAGCCTTGAAAAGTGCCAAGCACACTAGGGTAGGCCCCGAGCCGATGGCCTAGCCTACATACGATACACCACACGTCATGCATGGGACATAGCCTAGGCAAGGCAGGGATTGCCATAGGTGGGCTGAAATGAAAGGGGCTGTTCATCATGTTCATTTTCGTCACTTGAGGAATCTCATCTGAGTTGTCATCCTTCTGGGGAAAATGATACACTGTCAAAGTTTAGTGACCCTCTTGTGCTATACTAAGTTCTACGTTATGGGTGATTTTGATCATGATTTTGATTCACAGTTGAGTCTGTTGAATTTTTCAGGCAAGAAAGACATAATCTACTTATTGCATTGAAAGAAACAGTGGAAGGCATCTTGGCCATTGGAAGTACTAATGTATGGAACACGTATGGAGGTTTGTCGCGGTTGTGCCGATGCGTGGAGAACATTCTTATTCACAGACTTCGTGGAGTGAAAGTAAGAATTCTTATATACAGTATACCGGTACCATTTGAATCAAAGTAGGCCTATCTTGTTTGGTATTACCCATTGTTTAGTTAACCACTTTATTATGTAGACCTGATGAAGACCCGATGGGGTTGAGTTGAAAGCTAACCTCAAGTAACTGAAGTTGGCCAAAAGATGGTGTTACCCTCTCATTTATTAGGCCACATAAAAAAATTACTTGTTTCTCATCAGCGGCCGGACGGATTTTTCGTGCCGGGTGGATATTTTTTTATATTTTCAAAATATAAATTATAAATGGGCCGGCCTGACAAAATAAACACAGCTGAATAAAAATTTGTATTTTCAAAGATAAAAAACACTCATTTTCGAGGGCAGCATGATGTGTAAAAAGTCACTTCTGGCAACCTGACACTGACAGGTTGTAAACAGTTGTGACAGGCCTGAATTTGCCACGTGTGTGTGGTCTCCCTATTCCCGGGCCGACCTTCATGACCCCGAACTGTGGTAACTTTGATGTACATTTTCTTCAAAAGGAAAATTATAAATTGCCCTGGTCTATCTTGCTCCGTAAAATTCCTAGAAATCTAAATATGAAATATAAAATATAAATTGCCCTGACGGACCTTACGTTCACCAATGTTCTGATGAGAAACAAGTTATTTATTAAGACCGCCACCACCTCATAGGTGGCGGTCTTCATTGGTTTTACTGAGTTTCTCTGAATGTCTGTGACCAACATTTGGTTTCCAATCGATAAAAAGCAAAGTAAGCGATGCATCAGCTTTAGACTTACAGGATACCTAGATAAATATAAAACACAGGTCAAGTTCGTTAACTGGCCCAATCCGTAATCATTTGATGGGTTTTTTGCGACTTTATCGCCTAAAAACAGCTCGCTGGTGTGGGAATCCGACTGTCGAAACTTCTGCTTGTGTCCAGTGGCGGTCTTCAAATTGGCTGCAAAGCCAATTTCTAGTTTTATGTGGCCTTATATCAGGGTTCGTACACATCCTGGAAAACATGGAATGTCATGGTGGAATTTGGAGTTAACAAAATCCAGGCCTGGAAATCCTCGAAAATCAGCAAAATTACCACGAGGTGTCCTGGAATTGTCATGGAAAATAGAGTCCCTTTCAAAAAAGAAAACAAAATGTCAAAAGTAATTCTTTGTCAAGATCCCACCCCAGGCCTCTGACACCTCCCCAAATCAATTTTGTGGATGTCGGTATGGAAGAGTACTGTACATATTGTATCTTGAAATTTCGTGCTTTCCATGCCACAGAGTGTCCTGGAATTTTGCCATTCCTGCCCTGGAAATGTCATGAAAATTTGGGAGACAGGAGGTGTACAAATCCTGCTATATTGTCAACAAATAGATGTACTCCAGGAAGATCAGTGGTGAGATCATGGTATGTTGGCCCTACCCTCTCCTAAATCCCTTCTTCTCTTTTCTCAGGGGTCAGATGCTGCTTGCCTGGATTATTGGAGTTTCGTGAAAGGAATACGATGGTTGAATCCAGTTCTTGCCCCAACAATCGAACAAATTATGCGGACTGCAAGACACGATCCAGAGGGATTGACGTCTGGTCAGTTATGGATAAGGCAGTGTTTGCTGGATCACAGTTTATCAATACAGTTAAATGTGCTGGTGGAAAATAGGCCACATTTGGAGGTGCATTATTCAAGTAAGTCTGTTAGTGGTGTTTTGAGAATACCTTTAATCATAGGTGAGAGTTTTCTGGGAATTCCCGGATTTCCGGGAGCGGGCGCTGCGAAATCAAATCTCGATTTTTCGATTTGGCTTCGTTGCGGCACCTGTGCTGTTCCGGGTCCCCGTTTTACATACAACCACCATCAATCCTAGACTGGTTCTATGATCTACCACTAGGATTTGATGACAACGATGGCGCCAAGATGGCGGCGGGCCGTCGGAAGGACGAATTGACCAGTGAATATTGTGATTGTCATCGCATATCATGGCCTGTTCCAAGACAGTGGATCAAATGGCAGATTTGGGACTATGACTTCTGGGGTCATGACTAATTTCTGGGAATTTTTTGAAATGGCACTCTCATCTATGTTTAATCAACTACATGTACTGGCAACCTGGCATTTTTCTGGCAACGGCTGGCGAGTACCCGGAACCAGCAGCAACTAATCAGATGCTGAAACAGGCCGATGTACGCGCACCGGCAACGCTATTGCCAACTGTTGCCACTAGTTCAAGCCAGTTGCGTTATTGCCTTGCCTAGTATTAGTAATCTCTCATCATGAATATGGAGCCACTATGACAGAATGCAGGACATTTTAGTTGATCAGTTGGTTGACAGATGGCACTGCAGTTCAGGAACTTCTGCCATTGTCCGCAGGCACCAGTCAAGAGAATACATGGCAGGCATGACAAAAACCAGAATTTCCAGGCCATTCATGCCATTGTTCATACGGAATGTTGTGTGTTATAACATCACATCAGGAATAAGATTCATGATAATGTTAAATTATCATGATATTGATCACGGTTCACATAAGGCTTCGTCCAAGCAAATGGGTAATTTAGCCTACCCAAGTTTGACCCTATTTTTTTCTAACTGAGTAAGCCATGGTCATGATTTGAGTTTTTGGCTATTTAGTACATCGCTAAAAGAGATAACAGAGATAATTTGGTGCCCCTCACTCAAATCACTAAAAAGTTGTACCATTTTATGATGATTCTGAATGCGCATTTTGTAGTGTTTTTTTGTGACATTTTTGACATGTCAAAAAGCAGAGGCCTTGCAACTGCATGAATTACATTTTTTAAATTAATTCTCATTGCAGAATGAATTTTGGTGTTTGAAGAAATAATCCCATGCAAATATTCCTAGTTCAGTGTAAAACAGGGGGGTGGGCTGAGTTTATTTTGGGGGGTTCCGTATGTGATGATGTTCCGTCAAAGCTTGCCTTGTACAATGTTCATTGCAAAATATCACTGTCTAGTCTGGTAAATTATCTTCCTACTCTCATCTTCAAAGCAGATTTTCTCCCTAAAGAAATAATGAAGAGATTTGTTATATCTTGAAGTTTTCATGAAAATATTTGAAGTTTTATTTTAGCCCCCAACATTCCGTCAATCATCACATAACGCAACCACATTTTTGAACAGTGCGCAATTTAAAAAGCCCGCCCCCAATGATTGCGTCAGCACCACGAGAATGAGGACAGCAGAGGCGATGATGTCAGCAAGTCTGTGCGAGTGACAGCAATGGCGCCTTCCTCGCCAAAATTGAGAACTAAATTTTTCCGTCAAAAAATCACATACTGTGACCATCATCACATACGAATAAAGCATGGGTCTTTGTGTGGACATTTCGTGGAATAACTGAGGAACGTTCTGGATTATAATTCTTTTATTGCAAATCTATTGTTTTGCAGCATTAGACATTTGAATGCATGTGTGTTCTTCGCACATGGCTCGATGAATTTTTTGACTGCATGCATATCCAACTCCCGTACGTGATTTTGGACTGTAGATTTTGTGTTCCACCGTCACATAATGCCACGATATATCATTGAAAACAATATGACTGCATTCTGAGCTGTGTTTCAGATGCCCCCTCTAATTTTCCTGTCTTTTCGTTGCACTTGTGACTGTTGTTTTCTTCTTTTTTTTTCGTATGTGATTGTTGACACATCGTCACAGCATGCAATTGTCAAACATCACATTGGTGACTGTGTGATCTAATTAGCCAAATATCTCAAAGAAAATGCTGCCTGTAATACTTTGGAGATATACCTAAGCTCTTGTCACTTAGTTTGAAGGATTTTGTCTGAATGCTTGTTGGACAGTTGTGTGATTGGTCTGTGTGTGAAAATGATTTACCGTATGTGATGGTTGACAGTGCAAAAGTGTGACAATCATCACATACAGAACTGTCTGCATCACATACGGAACCTTTGGATTAGTTGTGGGAGCACTGTGATCACTTTTATTGAAAGGTGTTGCTTTTATTTACAGCCTTGCTTGGTATGTTAATCAGTTTGGCAGCTACTTTGAATCCTGCTGTTCCCCTGTTTTATTAATAGCTATCCCAAGTGATGCCGACCCGTATGGACATTTTTAGGTACCCTCAATTTGACGAGAAAGTGTGTAGATCAAGTGATTACAGGCAGTGTTTGCCCTAAATGCTTCAGGATATTGCTCCCTAGGATTATCACAGATAGAAATCTCTATTAAATGCTTTTTGATAGGAAAAACTGGCATTTTTATTGTCCACATCACATACGGAACCGGCATGATCTTTCAAACTTTAACTTAAAAAAATTATATGTCTGTAAGTGAAGTTATCTTCTCATGTTTTTCAAATGAAACTACAGTAACTTAACTACCATAATGTATGTTTAATTCCTTAGAAAAACTGCTTTGAAAATTTCATGGTAATGTCACAGTTTACTTCCCATTTGCTCGGACGAGGCCATAATGCATGTAAGGATCCTGGTTTAAGTCAGGTGTTACCATGACACGCGCTACTATTTTTGTCATATCAGATGTTGAGATTTGAATGAATGCCAACTTAGTTGAAATCCAGAATAATTTGAAGTGCTTCCTACTTTTCCTGTCATGTTTGTACAGGCGGAAAATTCTGTGGTGCTTATGAGCAGGACCGCAAAGGGCCGTATTCACGGGTCGCACTTTAGCCCAAAGTACAGCTTAAGTTAGACTTTCTCTATGCTTGAAACATTGAGAAAAGTCAGACTTTAATGAAAGTGCGACCCGTGAATATGGCCCTAAGCTGATACTGTACAACGTAGAAAAAGTCGTCAAATTTGGTCCAGTTGTGCACCGGCAGGGTCTCTGCCAGTAATTTGTTTGAGGGTACTAATTTCTTCAAAATCAGCAAAAATCCTATGAAATTAAAGAAAATGGCCCTTTTCTGTGCCCTTGAGGGTACTAGCATAGTACCCTTAGTACCCTCTGGCGGAAACACTGACCGGGCAAGTGCTCTTTCGCAATAGACCGTTCTCAAATTGACGTAAACAAAGATCTGCGCACTTCGCCGAAATCTCAACCACAACCTCGGTCTGAAACTGAATGATGTAACGCAGGCAACCCCACGACAGTGATGTCGAAGACGTTGCGTCAGACTCGACCTTTGCTGAATCATGGATGGCGTCAGTCAGCCAGAAAACACTGAGGCACCTGATAGCCTAATGGTTATCATGTCCGCTTAACAAGCGGCAGGTCCCGGATTCGAATCCAGCCCGGGCCATATGGGTTTTCATTCCCGGCTCTTCAGTCCGTCACATGGGACAGTAAGCCATGGTGCCTTGTACCTTGTGTCTTTGCAAGGGCAAGTAAAAGGCCCCATCCAAGTTAGGAACAATGAGTAGCTTGTGATGGCCTCCTCCGTACGTGCCAGGGCCAAATGTTATAGTATCAGCCCTGACGGAAAAATGAAATGAAAAAAAAACACTGAGGCTGAAATGAGTCATTTGGAACTGAACTGGGTCCTTGTGGTTATTTGCACATTTCCATTTCAGGTGCTATCTGTTGGACAAGAGATTTTCTCTAGGCCCTATTTCCAGGTGCTTTCTCTAAAATCTGCAATTAAATTGAGCTCATGCCAACTTCGTAGATCTGATAAATCTGACTAAGCAAGCAAGTTTGCATTTCAGAACCAAAATCAATAAACTGAAGTAGGGGACTTAAAACTGATGCGTTTCACTCTTACCATGAGGATATCCGGCTTGTTAATTGTTGGTGCGATGACGATCTAGAAAAATTCCTGCCCGAATTAGCAGAGAAATCTCTCTCATCTAAGGAGAATGCAAGGATATGAAATAAGAAAACGATTTACATATTTATCAGTGATGACCCCCCTCTTAAATCAACACACATGTGACGTGTACAGTACATGTATGTACATGTAAGGAACAATTTGTTGCTGAAGTTTTGTAGAACGTGCTGGTTGCCATAGTGCAAACTCTCCAGTTAAGGTTTTGCCGCAATAATGCCAAGGCCAAGGTTTTATCACCAAGTCGGCCAAATTACATGTACCTAGCTCTTTAGCCTCGCGGAATTTCAATCAAGCCACGGTCGAACATGTCGAGCCAGGGCGCATAACGATTTCGGAAAAGAGGGGGGCCCACTGTGGTAGAACATTGAAATCTGCGGTAAATTTCAGGGATTTACTCCGCCGGGTGCACCATTCGGATCCGCACCTGTGAACTGGACCAAGCCTACCTTGAATTGCAGGGCTCGACTTACCGGTAATTCCATGGAAGCGGTAAAAGCTGGCTCGGCCCATTGCTTTTGGCGAAATTGTACTGGACTGTGCTCAGTCCAGACTGAGCATGCTGAAAATTCCATAGTGTAAACAGGGTGTTAATTATCTAGGATTTCAGATGGGCCCGGTGTAAGCTTTGTGAAAAGGGCACTTCAACCTAGAAAAGGGCACTTTTCATCGCAACATTTCTGCTAAAGGAATTTGAGAAGCTTGTCAGTTACAAAGGTCTCTACATGTATAACTCCAGTCAACAGCCAATTTAAGCCAGTTTCTAAGGTGATATGACCAAAAGGGACCATGACAGAGGGTCTTGGGGTACTAAAACCTTTAAAAACATTTAGGGGGCACGGCACCGTAGGGGGTTAAAAAGGGCACAGCGGCGCCCCCTTTTAGCGGCATGGCGCAGCGCCTCTCTAAAATGGCTTAGATATAACCCTGGTAAAGGGGCTCATGATAATGGGCAGTTTGTCATCATTCCTGACACATGCCTGAAGGCTCGCACCTTGACAATGGCACAGATGATCCCAACTGCTGATAATTTCCACCACGGTCCACCACAGTGAATTTCAGCCACAAGTGGACTCAAAGCCACAAGTGGACTCAAAGCCATTGGCACTAATTCTCGTAGAGGCCCTGCATCCGATGAGTCATCATTCAAACACAATACAACAAAGTGATTAAGGCTTATTAATATCATGGATATCCAGGGCTGTGGCAAAAGTTCAAATGCCCAGTAACCCTCCATGTGAAACCCACATGCCCTGGACCCCTTGGGTGTATCTAATTAAGCCTTGTCGTTCGCCACAATGAATGAGAAATGATCGACTTCGCCGCTCCAAAGGCCTCGATTGATTTTTCCGCAGCAGGCCTAGGAAGCATGCCGATTTTATAACGTTGTGGTTTCATAACCGATAACAATGACACATGTTCGACCACGCTGGTGATATTTTGTTGCTAGACGTATTGATGAGATTCATTCTGGCAATTTTCATCAGAATGTCGAGATGCTACACTCGTGCGCGTCCAGGAAATCAAGTACATGTGTATTGTGTTGTATTGTACTTTTCATCTTGCGGATTTTAAATTATATTGTTGGACTTTGATGACTTATACTAGGGACTTTTTGCCAACTTGGTCTGGGTACAGTCTTGCAGATTTTAAAGATAATGTATCACGGATATTTTCGCGGGCCACGAAATTCATTGTTTATTTACATTTTGGTTGTTTATGTCCAGGCTTTTGTTGTCTTGTGAGTAAATTGTTGGTGGCATGCCCCTCTAGAACTGTTCATTCCAAAAGTATTCATTTACCGTAGGTGGGTTGGCATGTCCCAAAAGTCCAAAATAACATAATGTAAACATCCATGTTTACAAACATTGAATGTAAACAATGAAGTCGTGATACATTATCTTTAAGTTATATTGTTGGACTTTCATGACTTATACAAAAGGGACTTCTTACCAACTTGGTCTGGGGACGGCGATTCAGTTCAGGGGAATCTGGTCTTGTCTTCTAGTTCTGGGATGCCTGGTTTCGAAATGAGTTGGTAACATTCTCTCTCAAGTTTCATGTGAGCTTATTAAAATGACGGGAGTTGCATCATCCAAGGTTGGTGCTATCAGGTTTCGGTTTCACCCAGTTTAGGGGATTTCTTTTGGTGTGGCCAATGTTCCTATGCCTTTTCAGGCTGTGCTGTTTAGAAATCAGTTTGACGCTAGGTGTTCCATGTTTCAAGTGGTAGGCTAAGAATCCATTCACACGATTTTTGAGCGGTGTGATGCTGCATCCTTTGTCCGTGACCAACGCCCCGGAAGCAAACAATGCTTTCAAGCGTGTGCCGCTCGAAAATCGTGTGAATGGACAGCCAGCCTTAGGGCCGTATGCACAGGTCGGACGTCTTCAGCCACACTTTCTTTAAAGTCTGACTTTTCTCAATGTTTCAAGTAAGGGTCGTATTTTAGAACGTTCCTTAACGTTAAAGGTCTACCTTATGTCTATTGTAAAACCATCGAGAACAAGATTTAAGGTGGACTTTAATATTAAGGAATGTTGTAAAATACGGCCCAAAGTCTAACTTAAGATATACCGTACATGTACTTTAGGCTAAAGTCCGACCTGTGCAAACGGCCCTTTGTGTTTATTCCAACCCCTTCCACACCCCAGTGCTGGCATTAAACTGACACCACTTGTTACACCAGTAAAATCCAGAAATAAACACTGAATTTCAGCACCAAATTTGAAATCATCCTTCTATAGGGTAATATTACAACAATTTATTCTTCATTTATGAATATGAGATTTTAAATTGTGATCATGGCATGAGGGCATGGTGGCAGGTGATGTCCTCAGCACAGGTCGAATTTTGGGCATAGGTCAAAGCAAAAGTTGAGGTCAACGCCTGGATGAATGACGAAACACGAAGATTAGACCTTCTATTTAGATTAGGCCATTGTTATGCAGGGCTATACTAGTAGGTATTTGTTAAAATTCTGTAATCCCAAACCGCATTTTAAAAAACATGTTTACCAAATAAAACCTCGCTCAGCCGTTCACAACTGTGGTAAATTTTCGTCATGCTTTCGGAGCATGTTTTACGATTTTTGCTGTTAATGTTTTTAGCACATCAAAGATTTGTTTCATAATTATAAGATTTCAGGCCAGGCCTATTGATATATCGTTTATTGCAAACTGAAGGGAGGTATATGTGGGGTATGTGATTATGTATGAACCTATTAAAGCCTCACTGTATTGAATTTTACCATATTTTCAAAGTGTTAGGAGAATGCAGGTAGAGGTCTCATAGCCTTGTGAAGGTCCCCAAAATGCTTGCCTGATACGTACTTCAGAGAATCAAGCCCTCATTTTCAGCAGACATTGAAAAAACTGCAGGCAGAGCTCTAATGCATTCACATAGAGCATAGTACATTTTACACTACACTAACGTCGGAGGACGTAAGCACTTTCTGAATTCAATACAGTGTGGCTTTAAGTGAACTGGCCTTGAACTGGATCGAACCGACTCCATGGAAAAAGGTACGTAGATGGAAAGTTATCAAGGGTGTTATGTAAAACAAAGAATTTTCCACAATTAATAGCAACCACATGTTCAGAATTAGCCGCTGGTCTTGCTAACGAAACATTGCATGAACGTTTGACCCTGTTGGGTTTGGCGAGTGTCCAAATTACCATTGTATTGGGAATCGCAACGTGATAGGAACATGGGAAAGAGCTAATGATACTGGTATAATTATCATACCACGATTGGAATTAATACGGGGCTGTTAGATTCCCATAAATTATTTGATATCATCGTGGACAGGACTTTGAACTTTGAGTAGGAATGGGAAAGATTCTGTTGTTGGACTAAATTCTGTCGTTGGATTTTCTTTGAAAGGTTTTTGGGGAGACTGGGGTAAATGTGAAGTGCTTTGAGTACAGCAGTCGAAACATTTTTTCCTGCCTCTCTTGATCACATTTTTTTAATCATTCCACAATATTTGACCTTGACAACGAATTATTTGAGTGAGGACCTAAAAAGTGTGATACAATATACACATCATAGGACTTGCCATTGTTTTACAGTTCTTGGAAATTGTCTATATTTTGGGGAATAGCCAACTTTGTGATGATGGTATAACATACTGATGGCATGCTGTCAAGCTAGCACTCTACTAGCAGTTTTATCTGTTTATTATTTGCACGTCAGTTTGACACCTGATTGACCTCATAGCCGAGGTCATCTGGAAATACATGTACTGTATAATATTTTCCTTCTGAGTGAGGTTACATTTACATTCAGATTACTGCAGTTTACTTCAACGAAATACTTCTCTTTGGAAATACTTCTCTTTGGATTTGACGAGTGTTCAAGTTTCTCTGTGGGTTTTCCTTGTGTTAAGGCACATACACACCAAGACCGGATTCCGGAGCGTTCTGCGAGTGCGGTGCGGTGCCCACAAGCAGTGACTTCAGCACTACTGTAAACAGTGAAGTTTTCACGTGCGTTTTATTTTCATGATTTTCACGCTCGAGGGTAAAAACGTGAACATAAATCGCGTGAAAAATCATTGGTTCTTGAGGTTTTATGAAGCTGAAGGGTTCCAATCGTGAAAAATTATTCTTCGCGAATTCATAGACCCCAAAAATCGCGAACATTTAGCGCCGCGAAAATTTCACGGTTTACAGTATTTCAATGAGCGGGCCATGTTCATTGAAATAGTGCCATCACCAAAGTGATCATTCTATTCCCCACAGAAATACGACACAAAATTACTGGCCAACTTGCTGGACGTGCTTGACCTGTGCTGAGGATATCATACGTAATGTGGGTAATACCGTAAGGCCACGCTTTTTTTATTCCTTGTTTCGCGGGCCCGCCGCTAGGTGAAAATAGGAAAATGAAAAAAAAATAAAATTTTATTTTTTGGGATTTTCGCGAGCCCGCCGCTCCAAAAACTCCACAAAATGGGAAAAAAAAATAAAATTTTATTTTTATTTTTATCCCGCCCGCCGCTCAGGAGGCCGAGATCGAAAATACATTTTTCAAAAATAGGCCTATTTTGTCATGTTTGTATGATTTACCGTCCGATCGATGTCATGATTCGCGGTTTCTGACAATCTGCCAATCTGTACCAACAGCCTCGCGCAGATTTTCACTTTGCTCTACTGATCGTATAGACCTATGTACAGTAGCTGTACAGAAGCCCGGCACTGACTTGCTCGAGGCTGTCATCCAACAATATGGCGTGGTTCATGGTCACTCGTCACTCGTCACCTTCGGCCAAAATTTGACCGTGCCTGCATGCAGGTAAGCGATGATACGATCACAATCAGCTCCTGTGTCATTCATACCACCAGTTGAACCTTTATTTTGGAATAAAATTTTATTTTTTTCTTTTCCTCCGCTATTCAGATAGATGCCTTGGAAAACGTTCGAGAAATCAAAAAATAACATTTTATTTTTATTTTTTTTCCGCCCTCCTCTGATGGAGGTGTTCAAAAAAAGCCCGCGAAACAAGGAATAAAAAAAGCGTGGCCTAATACCGCACCGCTTATTCTGAATTTCATCATTTCCTTCATTTTGCGAAAAACTAGATTAAATTAGACACAGTTACTCAACATTCTGTCAACTATCCCCGTCATTGAAAATTCCTTTGGTTCGTCAGTTCAAGAACTTTTGTGGTCTTTGAATAGAGTGTACGGTAATCCACTTTCAATTTGTAGCAATCTGCAGGAGGCATCGAAATGAAATCGTCATCTATGTGTATGAAACTTTTATAAGTCTACTCATAGAAAACGTCTATGGTATGAAACTTTGGATAAATCTACTCAGTGGAAACGTCTAGTGTTTTAAACTTGGAATAGGTCTACTACTCTACTCAGTGAAAACATCTAAGTGTATGAAACTTGTTAAGTCTACTCATTGAAAACGTCTAAGTGTATGAAACTTTGATAAGTCTACTCGTTGAAAACGTCTGTGTGTGAAACTTGGATAGTCTACTCAGTGAAAACGTCTAAGTGTATGAAACTTGGATAAGTCTACTTACTGAAAATATCTCTGTGTGTGGAACTTGAATAATTACCCAAGATGCCGCAGTCAGTTTATAACCGAGATTCAAAGTCGCAGGAACCCGATCTTGAGGAATACGTATCATTGGACAGAATTCATCATGTACAGTATAGCATAATTAAGGAGGAAGGTAAGCTGGGTTGGACCTTGAGGTTTTGTTCTTGTAGGAGGCTTGGCTCATTCCTGATGATGTTCTATTCATTGTATCCATGACGTAGGCCCAGGCCTACATGACGTTGTGACATTGCGCGTTTTGCCCACCACCTTTCTTCAGCAAAGCAATGAATTTTGCCCACCACCTTTGCGTCATTACGGCGCCGTCAGCAATGGCGGACACTGTCGGAGTTACGTCATGGATACGATGAATAAGCAGGCAGCACACTAGGCGATATCACAAGTGATCTGGTCTCTAGTTCCATTTGGAGGGGATGTTATGACTGCAGGCCCTACTCTGTTTCGCATTGTGAAATAAGCCGTGGTTACACTACATAAAATCCCCGGGTTTTTGGCGGTCACACCTATGAATTGCTGTGCTTCGAGAAACACGTGTCTGAAAAACACGGGTTTCTGAGACACTGCAAGCTTGCCGTGCTTTTCGAAATCCCCGTGTTTACGTTAGCTCTTAGCACGGCTACAGATGGCGCAGCCATTAAGTGACGTCGTTTTTGCGCCTCCAATAATGTGTGCCAATACAGAAATGACCGAAGAGTCAGTCCATGCAGCGCACCTCTTGCCGGGCTACTTAACTACAATGTAGTAGTTTGACCTCTCGCCAGGCTTTTCGTACACACGGGTTTGACATGGGTCTGGAAAAACACGGGTATTTTCAACAGGTGTAACCTTAGCTATAATCAGTTGTTCTCACCTCTCACTACATCTCCACATACAGTACAGGTCACAATTGACATCCCTACGGCTTCGCGTAAGTTGCGCGTAACTTACGCGTAACTCACGGCTTTGGTTTCGCGTAACTCACTGCGTAACTCGCCAAAATCGCGTAACTCGCCTCATAAATCACTGCGTAGCTAGCGAAATTCGCGTAACTCACCTCGTAAGTTACGCGTAACATAGCTCGTGAGTTGTTGTGTAAGTTACGCGTAACTTGCACGAATTTAGGGATGTCAGTTGTGACCTGTACTATACAAGTGACGACGTAGGGATGTACTTTATTGTGTGAGTAACCAACTCCTCATTTATTGCGATCATTGACCTGGGGAGGTGCGGGATTGGTATAATTTGGTGTTTAGCCAAATATTTCCATTTGTTTAGACATAAGTTATGTGGTAATTGGTCATGTTACTACAGTCAGCTGTTTCGCTGGCGAAAAGCCACGGATGTCAAACATGTCGTAAATTAGGACTAATTCTGGTCAGGGACGCTCCTGGAGAAGATACCTAAATTCAGACCTGTCACTACACTGTGGCCCGGTTGCACCAAAGTCATTCTCAACCTCAAATTGTATGGCAAATCATATTACTTATAGTTGAGGTCAACCTCAAACTTAACTTTGAGCAGAGCTGGTGCAACTGGGCCTAAGAGTAAGATGGCTGCCATGGCAGCCATTTTGAATTTTGTTTCCAGGTGATATCTTCAGAACCACTGGAGGAATTGATCTGAAGTTTCTGTGGTAGGTCTTTGGTGGATGGAGGAAGACACTATTGAAATACATGGCTATCACTCCACAACCAATGTGGCTGGTGGTGGCAATTTTGAATTTTGTTGCAGGAAAATAAGTGGCATGGGGCTGAAGGGTATATCCTGCTCTGTATACATTGTAGGACTATTTTTATTCTGATAAATATTGATAAGAAATACTTGTTTCTGTCTTTGCAGATGATTCATTTCTGTGTAGTAAGGAGTATTACGCAGCTATGTTGATATGTCTTCAATCAGTCGAACAGAACAAAGCTGCCCTTTTGGCAGAAATCAATCCAAGTCTGGTGAGTATGGGCTCAATTCCACGAGCATATGGCGTCGGCGGTCGAATCACTTCTATGTTGAGTCCATTGACTGTTTCCACCGCAGTTCGACGCTGACGTGAAAGTGTGGTTGGTTGAAACAGTCAATGGATTCTACACAGAAGTGATTCGAACGCTGACGCCGACATTACTGCTGATGCCATATGCAGCACCATAACTTGAAAAGCTCTTACCTAATCAATTTTATATTTTGAGGGCAAGGTACATCTATGAGTCAGGGGGAGGTGCCCTATCGATTTTGGTTCCACCCCAACTTTCAATATGGCCGCCAGGTGGCCATCTTGATTTTGTATCAATTATATGGTATGTACTGTTGGCATGTGAGGGTGTTCTACGAATGCCTGTTTGAGGAAACCATACCCCTAGTTGGGGATGAGGTCATGGGGACCACAACTGTGGAATTTTGGAGCATGGACCTTGAGTTAGTATCCTGTTTTGGTTGGGTTAGTTGACGTCACAGTTCCTGGTGAACAGAGGTATATTTTCATTTTGTAGGTTGTGTCCCACATCCACATGTATAATATATCAGTATCCGGAAATTTGCTTTGAATTCTTGTGTAACATGTGTTGTGTCCTAATTAGTGCAAAAGTGTTGTGACATCTATGTCATCATCTTGTTGGCCCCCATCCTCCTCCTAGGCCTTTTGTTATGAAAGACTCTACTAACCCAGTTCTACACAAAGACGCCAGCAAAGACTGCTACCAAGTCAATAACTTAAAGGCCTTAGGGTGTGATTTATTGGTAGGCCTACATGCACTTTTGTACTTTGTAGTGCAAGAGGCAACAGCTTGGTAAAATTTCATATTATTGAAAATTATGTTGGACAGACACCATGTAGAGCCTACGCCTGGACCAATGCCAAAAGGGCATTTCTTTTCGGGTACATGTACTTCTGCGTCTGTGGTTTGATTGGCCAAAAAGTAGACGATGAAAAACGCATTGATTGGTCGCTCTTATTCAACAAATGAGCAATCAGCGTGTTTTTCATTGGATGCTTTTTGGTGGGTCGTGTGAATAGACGACAGGTGGGCCAATCTCAGTATTTGTGTGGCGGTCTAGGAAAACCCGTCAGAAGTCGCTGAATGATCAACAAGGGCTGTCAGATTGCCTGTGCATTGATCTGCTACTGTTTACCTGTTACGTAGTACATTTCAGCTATTGAAATGTGCGAGTTCGCCAAGGCGACCAATGCGACATCCGACAGGTTTTCCTAGACCGTCTCATATTTGGTCCCTTCCGGTGAGATCAAGAACCAATCAAATCTTTGGTTCTTTCATGATGACGTTCATTGATTAGGGATGTAGTGATCCTAATAAGAATTGACAGTACCATCAACGTCTCTTAGCCTATTGGTTACCACGTCCACTAATAGCAAGAGGCAGATCCCGGGGTTTGAATCCAACCTAGGCCATATGGGATTTATGTGTAATCATCCCTGGCTCTTCACGACCATCGCCTTGATGCCTTGTCCCTTGTTCCTTTTGCAAGGGCAAGTAAAAGATCCCATCCAAGTGAGGAACACAAGTAGCTTGTGATGGCCTCGTCTATACTTACCATGGCCATACAGTAATACTTTACCTTCAGCCCTGGTGGAAAAATAAGTAAAGTACCGGTACCTCATTATTTTTCAGTTAAAACTCAAGCAAAAGAAAGTCTCACACGTGCGAAGTGCATCCCTCCCTTGCAACAAACCATCACCCGCCATAATGATACGAAGGAAGAGTTCCCTCGACCCGCTGGCGCCATCTTTCACCTCGCCGAAAAAAGATGAGAGCTTCTTGTCAACGTCTGATGAGCTTGCGAGGCCTACAAGCAGAGGTGGGTAATGAAGCTTCAGTTTGTAGAGCTTGCGCAGATGATGTCATCACAGAAAATTCCACCATCTTGAGTCGAATAGACACAATTTTACATCATTCACCAATGTTACACACATTCGCCCGTATTTTAGAATGCTCCTCAAAGTAAAGGAGTTCCTCAAGGTTATTGTTCTCAACAGGAGAACAATAGCCTTGAGGAACTCCTTTACGTTGAGGAGCATTCTAAAATACGGGCCTTTCTCATTGGTGCAGAGGGAGTGTGTATGACATCAGCCATAACGTCATCTTTACGTAGCACACTTTGTCATTGACGTCAGGATGATGGAATGCCAGTCAAAAGCGACGTCACAATGAGCCACTGCATGAGCTCTATACATTTTCAATTTCTGTGGCGCTCACAAAAACCAATTCTCTAATATTGTCAGTGCATCACTCAGGCATTGTGTCTGGTAAAAGTCATAGGTGCTCCTCCCCGTGAGAGTTTTCTCAGCCAAGTTGGCTCTCTATGGGTGACTCACCCATAGGAAATTCTGGGCAGTCGTATGTGTCACTGGTCAGGGGTAAGCTGTATGTATGGAAACGAAGAATGGCGAATTGTCAATGAGGAACCCGCGTGCCGGAAATCCCGACAGGTCGGCGCTGCGAGCAGTGCGACCGAAACGACGTCATTGACGTCGTTTTATGTGTTGACGCTACGTCATGAAAAAATCCGCTGTACATTTTCTACAGGAAAAATGAGATAAAGACGTTGCCGAAATCGTCATCTATGTCTTCATTTTAAGGAAAAAAGAATTGCAAAATTGCAGACATTTTCATCTGCTGAAAGATGGTGTAAATTTTAATGCCAGGTGACCGAAACGAAAGGGTGATTTTCACGCCAGAAATAAATGGAAATAACGTTAGAAAAAAGAAACTTCGGTCGCACTGCTCACAGCGCCGCGTCGTGACGTTAGTTCCTCCAGTTCCCCATTGAGATCTAAGCAAGAAAACTCTCACATGGAGGAAGGCTTATGACCCGTGTGACAAAATTATTTTATTCGTACTCTAAGTCGTTGATGCATAACTAATGGTGCTTGTCGCATTCACAGTTCACCTGGTAAATGGAAGGGGTGACGGGTGATTACGAAATAAGCTGTCACCCCTTCTATTTGCCTAAACAACTGCAAAAATAGTCAACACAATTAGTTATGCATGAGTAAAATCGCGTACGAATAAAATAATTTTGTGTTTGAATCACCACACTGATGGCTGGAGACCAAAAGACATGCAAGTGCCTTTGTAGTCCCATCTAGTGGTAGCTATCTGAACTAAACTTATAAACGTTTGTACAGATGGGGTCAATGTCCTGATTCCAAATGTTCAGGTCATGGGTGATTGGTTGTAGGCCTACATTCCGGTCAAAGGCCTATTGATAATCTTGATAATAAAAGTATATTTAGAAGATTAGGCAAGTATATGGGCCTTGTAGGCAAATTTCATTTGTGATCAAAACAGGTTTTACATGTATGTATGTCCATTACGTGTAATCCTTATTCGTGGTGTAGGATTGCCAGCCTGGTTTGTGTCTATTCATTATTTAAATATAAAAGTCTGATTAAATTTTAATTCGCCATTTGACTGTATATTCGATCATCTCTTTTCAATTCTGCAGTTGGACGTTGCACAGGTGGCTATACACCTAGTTCATATAGGCCTATGACGTGGAGTACTTTTCCAGACTATTGATTTTTGGGTTGATATGTTTAAAAGCCTAGATGTGTCTAAATCTATGCTTGCCAGTCGTGTATTGATGTGACTGGGCAGTGTGGACACCATCGGTTCACTGCAAGTGCAGAAACTGATTTGACTTACCACTAGCAAGGTAGAAAGGTATAGTATTTGTAGGCCTTCTAGTTCAACTTTTGTTGGTAAATGTGTGACCCCGGTGTGTGACGGTCTAGGAAAACCCGTCAGAAGTTGCTGAATGATCAACAAGGGCTGTCAGATTGCCTGTGCATTGATCTGCTACTGTTTACCAGTTATGTGGTACATTTCACCTATTGAAATGTGCGGGTTCACTGAAAAAGGCCATTAAAGGGCGGCGCACACGAGCGACAATTTTGACCGATTTGTCGGCCGACTTGGCTTCCGACCGCCAAAGCGACAAGATTTGGCGCTTCTGATTGGCTGATGTCTAGTCGCACCACCAGTCTCGTCGGCAGTCGCCCAGATTTAGTCGCTCGTGTGCGCCGCCCTTAACACTTCCCTCAAACGCGACATCCGCCGAGTTTTCCCAGACCGCTTCACATATAGCTTTGGATTTCTGTCCCTTTCACTCCTCAAGAAATCGGATTCAGAACTAAACTCAATACAGGCCTAGTACGATGTAGACTGTAATCCCTTCTCCCGCACTACACCAACCCCCAACACTGCAGGCAGACTGTTTGGTTTCGGTCGGGCCAGGGGGCAGTGCGTGTACCCTGCATGTGCTGAGGCTATGCTATCCACCATCAGGGGGTACACTTAGTTACGGTAACCATATTGCCCAGGCATAGCTTCTTTTACAAGACGGCTATTGAATGTGCGCTATGTACCGGTAGATGTCAGTTTGTAAAAGCAAAAGCGCAGCGTCAGAGTCCCAGTTACTGAGACTAGGGGTACACTAAGTGAACTCTTCAGTCACTTCTCAGAGGCCTACATATAATTATTTTCACAAAAAGCCATCAAAAATATCAAAAACGTTGATTTCCCTTTCAGAAATATTGAATCATGTTGCTAGCACTTAGCCTACACCACATAATTTGCCCCGGCGTGCCTTATTTGGCTGTTATAAAATGCACCAATTTTTGCCGGTTACATCGCCTGATCTGTGTCATATCTGTACAGTCAGTTTAGTTATTTATTTATTCATAAATAGGGATATTTATGTCCCCCATTCTAGGCCACAGTAAATTGAACTTAGCCTACTTTCTAATACAGTATATTATGGTATAGTATGTAGGCCTATTGTGTAATTATGATCTGAATTGTAGGCAGATGTAGGCACACCTACCTAGACACTGTACCGGTAGGAGTTGTGTAGTAAACGGTGTGCGTTCATTCATCTAACAGCTGCTGTGTGGATTAGTGTCGTCAAAATGGATTCCATTTCTTTGCAAGGTAGGCCTAGGTCTAGTTTTAATCCATACGGTACTGAAGCTGACCCTCTCTGCGAGCCGTCTCTGTGAGCTAAAATGTAGCGTTGCCTCATCTCTCTGAGTTTTATGCCCGCAAAATGACTCACAAATCATCATGGTTTCCAATCCTGCTGACAGGAATTTGAGTGTTGCCAGCTTTGGGGATGAATATTAGGGCGATGATCTGACAGACATACTGTAAAACGGGAAATTTTTGCGGATGTTTTTTTTCGCGGACCCTCAGTATTTCTGCCCCAGAATAATATTTTGCGCCTTTATAATTTGCGGACAGCTCGGCACCGCAAAAACCGCAAAATTAAAATGCATTGTAACAAATTCACAGAGCCATAGACGTGATTTCCCGGCATTCAGGCCACCATCATCCTCTATGGGAAGCAGTTTCATTCATAAATACAAGCAGTTTCAAGAGCCCCGAAGTTCCATGTGCTCTTGTTTTGACTGGAGACTGACCACGTGGCTTTGTTGTGTCTGGTTTGGGACCGTAAGTATTCGCCGCTA
>NMRB01000348.1:0-17664 GCA_002633025.1 Notospermus geniculatus | reverse complement strand
CGACGGGTTTTCCTAGATGGCCACACATTTACCGTCATCTCACAAGTGATGTACATGTAGTGGTCTTTTTAACCATTTCATTGCTAGAGCTTGGTTTGCTTTGTGTAATGACATCATTGCCGCGACACACGTCATATGCAATTTCACTTCAAAACAAGGTCAAGACGTCACTCGTTATGAAAACCTTTACCCGGTACTTCACGTTTTGCTTTGGCACCCAGTGTCACTGTACACTGTCCTCTGTCCTCCTACACTGGGAATCGGCACTGAAGTGGTTGAGTGCACTTTTTCGCGTGAACATCCAAAGCATTTTGGTACCGTACTTATTTTTGTCTTTTCTTTGCAGTTTGTGGTGCTTGTTACCATGGCAGCTGTTTTGTGCCCGAGAAGTGTCCAAAATGTGCCAGACTAGAAATCCGTCGGCACAGACTGTCTGTTGTTCTCGTGTCTTCGCCTGAAGAAAGTGAACCTGATACTCCAGTTGGTGGGCAAAGTTGAGAGCGTTAAACCAGAGGAATGTAGGAAATTAGATCATTGGAAGCGGAGAGAAGCAGTGAGGTTTGAAGGATCAGAATTTGAAAGAATGTTACCCAGACTTACCGGTACGTCAGTGATGGTGAAAAATGTTTTGTGAAAAACTCACCGAAGACAACGGGCCATATTTACGAAGCGCGATTTTCTTTTGAACATGCGTGGTCAAATCGTGGGGCTAAACAGGACTCGTCTGCGAATGCATAACCGTGGGTTTAAATGCCTATGTAGAAATGATCGCTCGTTTATCCGTACGCACGCGATTGACAGTTTGGTTAAATCATGCGGTGACCAGACCAGTGCCTGTATCATCTAACTAGGCCACTTCTTTTCCTCCTTGTTGTACTTCAAATCTTTGGTGCTGGTCTGCTATTGGATTTGACCGCTTGACCCATATCGTGCCATGACGATGTAAATACAAGTTTCTAGTCTGAGATGAAAACCATGTCAGCGTGATTGACCTAACAATATGACTGTGACCCGTGACCACAAAGTGAGTCGGAATGCACACACAGAAGAAGACCCAATGTGCACCAACGGATTGTTGATTTCAAGATTGTTTGCCTATTGTGAAATTTGCCGTTGTCCATTTCTGTAATCGTTCTCTGGTGTCATCTTGGGTCTTCTGTCCGGCACAGTCCAACTCATTTTGCTCTCACAGGTCACATATGATTGTGAGATCAACAGTCCTGTGTGGTGGATATGTATCCATTCCTTATGTGTTCCCTTTTAATTTCTTCTATAATCTCTGTGAATTGTTTGACAAGAAAGCCATAACTCTAGTCTATGAAAAGATGTGTATGAGGAAAGGTCCATGATCTGGAGAAAATGAGTACCGGTAGGTACTGTCCAGTGCTACCAGACCCAATAAAAGATTCACTGCCATTAGCGGCCCTCTGTTAGCGGTCGTAGAACTTCACAAAATTTGATATGCCGTGGCCTCATCTCATTATGGATGACGTTTGTGACATGCACTTCCCTATGACCGTCAGCTGCTGGTGGCCTGTATTAGCAGTAGTCTCCAATTGCACGAGATGCTCGGCATTAGTCTGGTTCCCTGACCTGCTGTATCGTGGTGCTGACTGATTTGCGATGCATCGCAAATCGGTCAGCACCACGATACAGCAGGTCAGGGAACCAGACTAGCTCAGCTTGATATGTCAAAAAAAACTAAAATGGATGGTTTCTATTATGTGTGCTTCTTTCAAGCTTGACTTCTTTGCAATGTGACTGTTTTCAGAGCACAACCGTGAGGTATCACACCAATCGTGAAACAAGGGCTTCGTAATAGCTAAAAACTGCTGTCAATGTTAGATTTGTTAAAGGTGCCATGACACATCAGAATGTGCTTCGATTGTTTCCGAAATATCTGTGATGTACTAGTGAGCCGCTTTGCCAAAACGAGATCTTGTCGCTCAGAAGGTGAGCCTAAACGAACTATTAAGATGACACCACGAGAATGGAAGAAATAGGTTCTGTCAGATTTCATAATAGGCAGACAATATTGAAACTGACAAACATTTGGTCTCAACCTGCCAAGGTAAGAGCGACACGCGTCTGGTTTTGCCAGAGCGGCTCACATTTGCTTATTTTTGTTATTGATGAACCATGCCCACGGGGAACCTGGTATTCACAGAGACTGGCTGCCTAGTTTGACTGGCCATGTATGAAAATAACTGCTTTTTCGGACGAGCTGCAGTGATATTTTGTGCTGTTCATTGTTACTCTCTGGCTTCCAAGTACATCAGTTCGGGAAAGTTCAAAAATTGGAAACGTTTCCGACTTTGGCAACGTTTCTTTTTTTGGAAGCGATTTTCGATTCCAATATTGGGAACGTTTCTGAATTTGGAAGCCCAGATATTATGGCACAATCAAGCCTTTTGATGATGATAATTGATGATTATTGATGATTGCAGCCAACTTACGCCAGCAATTCAGATTTTACGCCGTGAAATACAAGGTCACAGGTGCTGCCATCTGTTAATGGAAAAAAACACTTCCCGATTTTTGTTACTCATATCCCGATTAGGCCTAACATGCAAATAGGCCTACACCGATTCCGATATCGGAATCGAAAACCGCTTCCGAAAAAAGAAACGTTGCCAATATTGGAATCGCTGGGCTTCCAAAATCAGAAACGTTTCCAAATTCGGAACTTTCCCGAACTGACATGTACCAGGTTGGCAGCTGGTGTCTGCTGCGAGAGTCATCTGGTGCAAGTAGAGCACCTGGACCTGCCTGACATTTATGAAGTCTGTGCCTACGTCTTTACAATTCTTTTATATCTGGTGGGCCAAAAATGACCCTCCCCTAAGGAATTTGCAATAAATTTACCCGTAAAAGCAAGCTGTCATCATGATATTCTAGACATGCAACTGGATGTTAATTACCTACGCTAAAAATTTCAGCCCTAAAATCTCTCGCAGTTCTGAATTAATGAAAGAATCAATATTATCTAGGGGTCAAATAATAAATGTGATGCCTGACTGAGCTAAATCACGGCCATAGTGCCAGGAGTACTACCGTATCCTGTTCCCCTAATTCTTTCCTCATTTGAAACTTCAGGAATTAGGGCTGAAATTCATTGCGCTTCTAAACCATATGATCACAGCATGCATAGTTTTGAATATATTGCAGATTTGGGGGGGGGGTATTTTTCAGCCCAACCAATGTCATCATTGTCATGATCATCTCATTTATGCAGAACAATCAATAACTGGATAGCCTCCTTTCCTTTCTTGTAAAAAGTATTGTTTGTATTTGTACATGTAGCCTATTTGATTTTTCTGTCAGGGCCAAAGCCATAGCATTATAGGTCCTGGTAGGTACCACTGTGGTGGTTCGTACACTGACAGGACGGCCGTATCGGGTATTTTACCCTTCCCGAACTCGTCTATCCCTGTTATTCATTGCCAAATAGGTAACCCAGGTACTTACATAACACTTCTGCCATACCTTTCTGGCCACGAATAACAATTGATTGGACATACCGGAAGAGTAAGGCTAAGAATCCATTCACGCGATTTTCGTGCCGCGCGATGTCGCATCCTTTGTCCACGACCAACGCGGCGGAAACAAACAATGCTTTCGAGCGTCTGTGGCAAGAAAATCGCGTGAATGTATTCTTAGCCTTAGTGTACCGGTACAAATACGGTCGTCCTGTCAGTGTACGAATCACCACAGTGGGTACGGAAGAGGCCATCTCAAGCTACTCATGTTCCTCACTTGGACGAGGTCTTTTACTTGCCATTGCAAAGAAAGCTGAGCAGATGTGACAACCACTCAGCTATCGAGGCTCCTCAATCATTCATTGTTTAAGACTGCGTCATGTGAACCTGAAGTAATTTAGCCACAGTTCATTTGTAATTCTGAGAAAATATCTCAGTGTCAGCAGATGCTTGCATCGTTTCCACTAGTTTTTCATTTGCATTTTCGTCAAACCATACACTTCATTTGATGCTGCGCACTTGTTGTTCAAGATCAATGCGATATTTGTGAAATTAATATATTTATTTAAATAAATGGCTGTGATATCATGACCGTACGTAAATTTCGTATTATTGCAGAACTCTGCTCCTCACACTTTGTCAGCATCAGCATACCTATAGAGGCCTTGCAATGACGTCATCCTGGCGGCCATGCTGGAGGGCACAGGCCTTGACAGGGTGCAGAGGTGTGACGTGATCTGTGTGAAGTGCGCCACGCCATTGTTTGACGTAACGTCATTGGGACATGCACGGCTCATTCGCTGCAGCATGTGCCCCCCAGCATGGCGGCTTGTGAATGTGACCTCATTTGCAAGGAAGGCCTCCATTGCCCAATCATGCATTTTGATTAGGGCTAGCATGGTTGGTGTGCAAGGAAAGAATATTTGCAGGAAAAACTGTCCCATGAACAAAGACACTATTGATGCATTCTAATCTCTGGTGAATAATTTCTGGACCCGTCATGAACAAATAGATGGACACTCTTCCCGGGGATATTCTTTACTGGCACACCAGTGACCTCGTCCCCAGGCCATGACACGAGACGACAATCTGACAGCCAAATTCAAATCTGCAGACTGCCCCCTGGGGACGAGGTTGGTTCAGATTGTCCTAAAACTAGTACCGAAATATGATGCATGCGCAAAATGACGGCAAGCCGTCAGCGAAGGTGTAACAGTAAAGAATATCCTCCGGTAAAAGTACCGGTACCCGCTTATTTTTGTTGCATGACGGATTAAAAGTGTGTGGTTATAGCAACCAATCACCAGATAAAAATGTAACAATAGGATCTTTTGTTCCCATGACAGTTTTTCCTGGGGACATTTATTCCTTCCACACAAGAGCCGGCCTTCCACACTGCCGTGTTAAATTCGGGGGAGAAAAGATGCATTTTATAGTGAGAGTGCAGGTGATCATCAGCTGATCTCCTGCCTGTCATATTCATTTCACCCAGTCTACATTCTAATATCTGGCGATTGGTTTCTATAGCCGTCATGGCAAAATAGATGCGGACATTCTTCCGAGGGATATTCTTTCCTGTCACACCAGTGACCCAGTTCATGACGTGCGCGAGACTACGATCGGCCAGATTCGAATCTGCGCACTGCGAATGCCTCGCTCACTCCGCATTGTGTCGATTGCGTGAAAACGTCCCGGTAATTTGTGCCGCATTTCTCTTCTAAATATCTCCAAAGATGTCCACTGACACGTCTTATTTTTACGAAGAGCATATCGAGCTTCCTATCAAGTGTGCCGATGATGCACGTGGTTTTGCTTTAGACATAGGTAAAGTGTGATTTTGTGAGGTCGATTCCTACCGAAAAATTTCGTCTGCAAAAATTTGTGCTCAATGCATGTTTGTGCGCGTGTATGCATGCACGTCATGATAATGGCCACAAAGAGTGCAGTCTCATCCATGCCATGCTGCGTCCGCGTGCATGCATTTCATGTAGGGCCCTACTGTTAGTAGGCCTAGACCTATTGTGTATAGGCCCCTGGCTAATCCGTAGGTCTAGGCCTACGCGGGACGAGACGTCGAGAGAGGAGAGAGTAGTAGCAGCAGGAGCTGGTAGCTAGTACAGGAATGACAGGGCGTACTGCGTGCGCCGCCGCTGTGGTTAAAAACTTCAGGACGACAGAATCCCCGATCGGAAGTGACGTCATCATCAATAAATAATATAGGCCTAAGCCTAGGCCTACATGTAGGCCTAGGCCTAGGCGGGTTGTGACGTGACGTCAGAAAAAGTGGCGAACCGCGATCACCTGACGTTGGTCCTAGGCCTAGGTAGGCCTAGGATTGGAGGAATAGAACATTAAAGGGTTTTATTCCTCCCAAGGCCTTGGCTAGGCTACCTAGGTTGGCTAGGCCTAGGCCTAACCTGTAGGTTAGGGCACTCAGTCAATGACAATGTGGCAATGGAAATCCTATTGTTCGATGTGGCTTATTATGTCAATCGACGACCATTTGGGGGGGCACTGATTGGGGAGTCTAACTAAATTCGTTCCTAGAATCCTCAATCCTCTTCACCTTGCTCAGCTCATTGACAAAAGATGGCACTTTTTACCAGTAGGCCTACACTGAGTACAGTCTACACTGCTATCTAAGCGGCATCAATCCACGCATTAGTTGGGATAGCATTTACAATACATCAATCAATACAAAGAACAGTTGGTACTGCCACATGAAACATGTCGATGTGGATAGGCCTACAATTGGCAGCAGGGCCTACAATAAATAACAAGAATGAAATAGGCCTACATGAGGTGTATACAGAGTTCATAACACAACAGCAGTAAAGAGATAACTAAGCTGATGAGTGTTAAGAATCCTGATGTATGGGAATGGAATTGAATTTACTGATTAGTGATTAGTCATGTAAGAAGTAAGATGGGTAAATTTGTTGAAATGTCAGCCATGTCAAAGCCAAGCAGTCTGGTCAATGGGGAACCAGAGGAACTAACGTCACGACGCGGCGCTGTGAGCATGCGACCGAAGTTTCTTTTTTCTAACATTTCCATTTATTTCTGGCGTGAAAATCACCCTTTCGTTTCGGTCACCTGGCATTAAAATTTACACCATCTTGCAGCAGATGAAAATGTCTGCAATTTTGCAGTGCTTTTTTCCTTAAAATGAAGACATACATGTAGATGACGATTTTGGCAACGTCTTTATCTCATTTTTCCTGTAGAAAATGTACAGCGGATTTTTTCATGACGTAGCGTCAACACATAAAACGACGTCAATGACGTCGTTTTGGTCGCACTGCTCGCAGCGCCGACCTGTCGGGATTTCCGGCACGCGGGTTCCTCATTGAATCGAATTGAAGATCGGTTGTTGAACTTGTAAACATTTTGTAATATCAAAGCCTGTGGTCACTTTGCCTTGGACTAAACTAGACTGAGTGATATGAACCCTTATTATTGGTGAAAAATGTTGTGTTGTAGTGGGATGTTTGTGAGTGACTCGGACTCCTGCTTTTATTGAGCTGAGGTGCCACTATTGTTTTTGTGAAATGTGGAAATCTAGTACCCGGTGTAAAGGATTTGAGAATTGATCTGTCTATGATTGACCAAGGATTCAACTGTGAACTTGAGGCCGATTTGCAAACTATTTCTTATGACTGAACTTTCATATCAATACTGGTTTGATAAGAAAAGTCCACTGTCCGCAAGAACCATGATCCAGCAACCTGGTCAATCACTATTGAACTTGTCCTGATTACAAGAACTAGATATTACTGCTTGAAAGTGGTTCACACACAATCCAGCATTGTTTACAAGTCGGTGTCTAGGTAGTTGAATTCAAGATTGCCCCAATTCATGGTCAGGATCATTCATGTCAGTGATAGATTGGTAAAGGTTACTCTTCAAGGAGGACAGTTGCATTGTCTTTAGATTAGATGTCCTCTGCCTTGACCATGCATTTGAAATCATGTTTCCACCTATAGGATTTACCTCAAATGGCACCATTTCAACCATTTGCACGACCAGCATGGCAATGAATGGAGGTCACGATGTCTACTGAAATGGTCAAAAACAGTGATACTTTGTAAATCTATGTGCTTCCCCTGGCATGTCACTTGTTGGCCATGATGATGTGTCCCCTCGGTGCAGTTATCACCAATCATGTTGTAATCATGTTGTAAGGCTCAAAAAATAAAGTATTTGTTTCTTGTCTGCGCCTGCGTCATTCCCAGACCCTCCACATCGAAATGTTTTTTTCACCAATTTCAAATTTTCCCACTTTGCTTACGCAGCGCCTCCTATACAATGCACAGAAATGCTTCATCACTTGAAATCATCTTTATTTTTCATGAAATCTGTGCTTTAAACATGCAGAGAGAAAGTTTGCTGGTGGTATTTCCCCCATCCATGAAGAAAACGGGAAAAAAATTATTTGAAAACAAACAAAAATGTTTTGCATGCCCGCATCAATTTTCGCTGAGTTGCTGGACAAGAAACAAACAATATTTTTTTGGCCTAACCAACATGATTACAAAACAGTCCCAATTTTGGGACATGCCACAAAAAGCCAGTGCCAGAGAAGCCTACGATTACATTACCGGTACAGCCCGTCACAAAAATGAATATACCGGTAATTAAATAAAATATATGTGATCAATCTTTATTTTCAGGATCATCACTGGTCAAATTAGCCTATGTGACAGGTTGTTCTGAAAAAACAGTAAGTTTTAAAATCACATTATCAGACATGAGAAAATTCTTTGGTTACTCTATCTCCATTTATTTTAAATGTCACTCAAAGAACACATTATCAGACCTTTCAATTACATTTCTTGAAGTACACCCTGTATTTCACAGTGTTATATCTAGGCCATTTTATAGTGGCGCCGCGCCATGCCCTTAAAGGGGCGCCACTGCCCTTTTTAACCCCTTAGGGCGCCATGCCCCGGTTTTAGTACCCCCAGACCCTCTAGTCTGTCGTGGTCCCTTTTTTGGTCATATCACCTTAGAAACGGGCTTAAATTGGCTGTTGACTGGAGTTGTAGGGACCTTTTTAACTGACAAGCTTCTCAAATTCCGTTAGTAGAAATGTCGCAAATGAAAAAAGTGCCCTTTTCTTGGTTGAAGTGCCCTTTTCACTAAGTTTGCACCTTCTGAAATCCTAGATATAACACTGATTTCAAACTGAATTTGTGGATCCAAAAGACTGATGCTTGGTTGATCAGCATTGTCTTTTGAGATCTGAATCTGAATTTACTAGACTCGGGACCCAGTCGTTGTGTCGCTCCGGCCGCCGCACTCCACTCCACAAACGACTGGGAAAGCAGGCTGCAAAATCAGCGGCTAGCGTACCGACAACAACAACGGATGTGAATGAGTTCAGCCAATCAGAAACTGCGTCTTCAACGGCCGTCGTCTGCTCTTTGCAAGATGTCAAATCAGCTGATTATATCGCAACTTTCTTCGAGGTCAAGGACGGTATCCTGGTGCCTAATTCGATGCTGTGTGCGATAAGCAGTACTTACGGATAAAAAAATATCCTGCTAGTGACTTTGAAAAGTTTCTAGACGGGCGAGAGGCTCTGGTAAATTTCATCAATAACAACCAATCAAAAGTGTGCCAGATTTCCCCTAGTAGATTGCTTTCGGGCAATTTCATTGGTCGAGATGGACGTTGTGGTCGTCGGTATGCTAGCCGCTGATTTTGCAGCTTGCTTTCCCAGTCGTTTGTGGAGTGTACTGCGGCGGCCGGAGCGACACAACGACTGGGTCTCGAGTCTAGAATTTACCTGCTTAGGGCTCAATTTCGGATATCGAAAATATTGGATATCAAATGATCCCGTGGTATCTGTTCAGTAAGTTGTTGTTGTTAGACTTCCAACTTGAATCAAAAATAGATCCTCTTTTACCTATTTTTGCTATAATAGATCTTCCTCTCCTTTTAGACTACCGTCCGATGTCTGACATTTGAGGGCAATGATCTCGACAACGCCCTTGCATTTATCAAAGAGAATGTCATTCCAATGGTTGCAACTGCCAATCAGAAATTTGCTCAGGGATGTGGTCTTGGTGTCGTCATGAACAGGAAGAAGATAAAAAAGGCTATCGGCTCCAGGTGAGAAATCACATCGTGAAATCTGACAGGTTGGGACCCATCCCTTCTGATCACATGACCTACCGGGCAGTTCCCTGTATCATGGTTAAAGAGTCTGGGTGGTTGCGCGAGACCAGAAATCTGATCTTGACACGATCAGAGACAAATTTGATGCGTCGTTCAAAGGAAGGCTTGACCTTTTCATTTGTGGGCCTTCCCCAAAGCCTTGTGTTTACCGGTACTTTTTCGTTAAAAAAATTGCCAAAAACCCAAAGAACTACCGGTATGTAGAAAAGACAGTCAGCTCACTCAAATTAACCCAATAACCCCCATGCCGCCCTAAACTGCCCTGCCATGAGCCCCCTAGAAGAGCACGCCCACTTTTTGACAAAAATCCCCATCACCTCTAATGTAGAAATCAAAATCACCAATTACTGCTGGCAGCCCCACAATCCGCCACGTCTCCACATGCCAATACCACCACAAACTGCCTTGACTCATTACACTGTTCTCTATTCAGCTTAAAATGCAAGCATTTCGTGGCGGTTCAGGGCGGTGAAAGCTGCAGATGGAAAGTGCAAAAAATAGGCGGCTCTATTAGGTTAAAACAATGAACATGTTCATCTTTTTATTCCAGATTGAATGAAACATCCGAACATGCCTCCCTTTCCAAAGCCTTCCATTTCTTACTTACTAAAGTGCCACACGATAAGGTCATGCATCAAATATCCGAGCTTCACCTCCATAAGGTCGGCCATTGTACGAAACCCGTGCCTAGTGGCGTGCCCGGAAGGGGTGGAAGTTGGACGTATCAAGCTGATCTTGAACGTAGCAGTGAAGAAGGTCAAGAGCCCGTTGAGAAAGAGAATGTCGATTTGGCACATCCAGTGTCAACAGGTAAAATTGCACTTGTGTTAGTATAGATCGCTTTCCAACCTAATGACTATTCCACATTGCATACAACAACCATGCATGTGCGCATGCTGGTTGGCCAAATGATTACGCTGAGGAGGAATGTTTGCTCGCCAGAAACCAGCACGAACCTATGCATCAGAACGGGGGCGTGGTGGCTGTTCGTGACATCGAAAAATACTCAGTATTCTGTTCCTTTTGACCGCGATAATTTTCTTCTGCAGTATTTCAAGAGAATCTTTCTGACTTCTGACATCTTCTAACTTCTTCTCCTATGGATACAAAGGCATTCTTTTCAAATTCAGGTGTCCCCGCCGGTGGTGCTCATTGGATAAACCCCGAGGGGTCTAGTGTTGCCGGGTATGACAGTCAAGAGGAGCAGATAAAGTGGCCCTGTCTCATTTGTAACCTTGGATCACAGTTTATTTATACGCTGGTGAGTTAAGCAGATCATGCAAATCAAAATATCACTTATCAGTTCGCTTCCGACTTGGAACAGCATGCGACCCTCTCCAGCAAAAGTGGGTTCTTGTCCCAAGTGATAATCATTGGATGTCAGTTTGTTACGACCACCCAACCACAGCAGGAAGAGGGTGGTCTGCCTTGTATTTTACTGATCTTTCGATAGCTCTCTGTTTACATCCAATCTGAGGTTTCATGGCATGATGATTAAGTGGTTAAAACGTTTGAAGTGGGTTCGTTCCAGCAGTCAGGACATGAACAAAAAAGTGGTGAACAATTATAGAGGGTGTGTTGGATGAGACCAAAAGGCTTGGTCCCTTGTGCCTGAGTGTCTATATCAGCAGGGCTTCCGCTACCATTACCCACACAGTAAATTAGGGAAAATCATTGAAAATGACCAAAAATCAGCCCAAAATGATCTGTGGCTAAAGGAAAAGGCTGAACTTGGCCAGCATCTTTCACATTTCCTATTACTGTCGCTAACGAAAATTTCAGCCTAGCAGAAGCCTTGTATCAGGGCAAGTAAAAGACCCCACACAGATGAACTTTAACCTGTAATGGACTCCATACCTACGGCAAAATCCGACCAACAGCATGTAATATGTACATGTAATATGAATTCTCATAACAGGTGGATTCTGATGGCATCGGTACAATCGTACACCGTTCAGAACGTGGCGGCCTCTACTACCACTCTCTTGGCCGCTTACTCACGAAGGCAACATCATTCAAGGAACTCAAAGCAATTGCTGCAAGCGGTCAGATATCAAGAGCTAGTCGATGCCTAGAAGACCTTCCGCAGGAGTGCCATAGCCATTTTGACCTGGAGGCGGTTGAGGAGATTGAGAAACTAGTCCATTGTGCCATTTTGACTGATCCTTTCTCAAAGGTTGTTACTGATGGTAAGGTGAAGGTCTTCTGTGTCCCTCTCACTCCAGAGGTTATAACACAGAAGCTGGACATTCTTCATCATTTTTACCCCTCAGCCCCTAACGGGTGGAAAAGTATTGTCATCACGCACAATGTGTCGATAGAGTCATCTGTCTGTCCATTCTGTAAACTTTTTTCCGAATGATAACTGAAAAACCGCTGAAGGATTAGAATAGATCTGAAATGTCTATGGGGGTTTGAGAGGTAGGAAGACACTTATTGAAAATTAAAACCCGTACCTCCACCAAGATGGCTGCCATGGCAGCCATTTTGAATTTATGTTTTGAAGATAATTGACACATGGAGCTGCGTGGTATCTCCTGCTCAGCAGGACTATTTTCCACTTTTCTTGTCATACTGTTTGCCATAGTTGCAGTTGTCAGTCCAGCTCGTGTACTTCTAATAACTAGGAAGAAAAGACCCAAAGTCATCATCTCCATGCTATCTAAACATTTCCGCTTAAATTTTATCAACATCTCATTTTCAGGTGTGACTGGTGTTTGTAAGGGTGATGTGGCCCAGCTCATATAGTTCTAATAACTAGGAAAAAAAGTCCCAACTCATCATCTCCGTGCTGTCCAAACATTTCCCCTCAAGTTTTATCAATATCTCATTTTCAGGTGTGACTGATGTTTGTAAGGAAGACATGGCGCGTATCCTTCACGCTACTCTCTGTAACGAAGTCATGAGTTTCACCAACATTCTTGCTCAACTCCACAAAGTGGACACCCTCTACTTCACCGGCAACTTCATCAGAGATAATGACGAGTTGAGACACCATATACAGATGGCACCAGTCATGGATAAAGTGGTGGGTATTCTTGTTTGAAATGGCTCCAGACAGTGGCGGATCCAGGAGTTTGCCGAATGGGGGGGGGGGGGGTGGAATGGGCATCCCCAATTAGCCCCAAAAATTTGGGGGTAAAAGTGCCGGAAACGCGATTTCCTGGCACCTGGGCAGGCCAAATTGAACTTTCTTTTTACTGAAAATCAGGGGTCTGATTATTATGCCTTCCAAAGTTTTGCTACTCGGCGGCTGAACGGGGGGGGGGGCTGGGCACGCCCCCCCTTGGATCCGCGGCTGAGCATCAGTGTCCGACACACAATTAAATTTAGACGATGACATCATCGTGTTGATTCATACCACTGAGACAGGCCAACGTTTTCATATTGCAGAATAATCACGAGACCATTCATTGCCCCATGGGAGATGTTTAATACTGCCGTTAGAGGCCACCACCAGTTAGCAGTCCTAGAATGTCATGGAATTTGATGTCACAGAGAAGATATGCATGCCATGACGTCATCCACAATGACGTGGAGGCCATGGCTTACGTCTGTGGCGTCAAATTTTGTGAGTTCTAGGACCGCTAACAGGCAGCCTTTAACGACAATAAAATCTCCCATTGCCCCAATCGTCCATTGAGGTTCAGCATCCTGAAAATTTGATCGCACGTCAGACGCAGGCGTCTGAAGTGTGAATCAAGCTTTTGTGTAATAATGGCGTATTAGATAAACGTCACCCGTCAGAGCAAAACCTGTCTTTTTTGCAGCTGCAGAACCAATTGACAAAAGGCAGTCTGAAATTGACAAAACGTTCGTCTCAACCTGCCAACTTCGGAGTGACTTAGCACTGGTTTTGTGGTGACGGGTCACAAATATCCCAGCATGTTGACCCTTTACCCTTTGTTTTTGCAGCTGCAGAACCCAATGACAGCTAAGGCAGTCTTCATGAAGAACTGTGGATACCTTGGTGCAATAGGAGCTGTCATTCTTGGTCTGGAGAAGCTTCTTCACGGTTGGTAGAGAAAAAATTGATGTCGCAGTTCAACAGGAGAATTATGTCCTTGCAACATACCGGTACTTGATTTGAAAAAATTTACGTTGTGCAAGTATGGTGATCTCTGTTGGCACATCTTGGTCCGTATTCTAGAAGCCTCTTTAACTCTAAGGTCCACTTTAACACTTAGAGCGCCGGGTTTTTTCAACTTTTCCTTCCCCTGTGACCGGGGTTTTTTTCGAAAAAAAAAAGAAACAAAATTGCCAAAAATGCATGTGTTTTGAAATTTTAATTTTATGACCTTTTCCGAGTATACTCGGTAACGGTCCTAAAAATGAGAATTGTCGCACCGAGTATACATGTACTCGGTAAGTTTTAAGTTTTTGTATTCTGCCCTGCAAACAAATAGCTAAAGGTAAACTTTAAGCTAGCAAGCCACTGCTGATTTTCTGCGTTGCGACTTGCTTTGCAACCTGCTACCTGTGATTGAATACGATCGCAAGGAACTGATACCGGTCGCCGACTGAAATTGACCACATCTTCGCCATTGGTGGAAATCACATCTAGTGAGTCCACTACGGCGATTGAGTGCCCAGTTGCAACGCAATCCAGTTGAAAAGCAAGTCGCAACGCAAAAATCAGCTTGAAAATCAAAGGTGGATTCCTAGCTTTAGAGTTAAGGAAACATCTAGAATACGACCACCTTATTTCCATCCTGAAAATCTTAGGATTTGTATGTTGAAGGACTCATGGACAAATTACTAAGTGATCTGCTGCTGAAAATGATTCTTATGCATTTGATTTATTCATATAAAGATGGTAATTGGGTGCTTGTTATGAATTTGATGTAGAAAATATCAGAAATTTGAGATGATTTTGAGTCGTATATCCTCGTTATGGTTTCATCTTGAAGTATCAAGACTGGCCTCGGGTCACTTTGCCTTCATAAAACTGGTACGCTCCGCTTTGAGCGGAGACCAAAGGTATGGCGATTTTAACTCGTGGTGGTTCAATTCAAGATGTGTGGTTTGGGAATAGGTGATTTTGAGTACTTGTAAATTACAGTTGCCCAGGGTAGTTATATTACAGGCACAGATGGAGTACTCAGAAAAAAGTCCTACTATGTAGGCCTAGTCAGTACTCACAGAGTGTGAATGTCTTGCTTTGTAATATTTTTCAAAAGGTTCGTGCTGTCAAAATTTGCCATTCCTCTAGTCTGCTGGGGGGGGGGATCCTCAATGTAAACAGCTTAAAGTGTCAATTTACATCACTCTGAATGCATTTTTATGAAACTTTTTGAAGTTTGTTGAATTTTTGATGGGGCTCCATGACATCACTTGGGGCCAACGCAACAGATTTTGTTTTGCATTTACCAGCATATCTCCTTTGAGTCATTCCTCTTTGAATGCGATCATTTCAATTGCATGTATAATGAAAGTGACATTGTCTCCATGTGGAAAAAATGTCCCCTGTACGAGCATGTAACTGCAGAAAACTATTGCCTTTATCTCTTCTCAGCCCTAGATGTCAATTTTTAATGTGCAGTTCCCTGTGCTTTGGCAATTTTTGAGAGCTCACCATGTTCAAAATGTCATGTGCTCACAGCTTTTAAAACTCTGTTTCGTGCCTGGGGCTGAAGAAGTTAGATTTCAAATGCAAATGACAGTTGTTTGATAAGGTTGTTTATTATACATTTATCTGTATTGAGAAATTGCAATCATTACTATACTTGATTATAAGGGAATACCTTGATAAGGTTTCCCACTGATGTCACACTTGTCATGTGACCGAGTGTCAAATAGTCGCCATTTTGTTTTTCTCCCTTCAATGTTTTAGCAGGCTGGCATACACACAACTGAGCACGTAATAGTTCAACGAATTACCTATATCTGTCAGTTATTGAACAACAGGGCTGGATTTCACAAAGAATCTTAAGTCTAAGAAAAAACTTAAGTCTGAAATGAAGTCATCTGATTTGCTGAAACCTGGTCACATGATGACTTAAGTCAAACTTTAGACTTAAGATTCTTTGTGAAACTGGGCCCAGGAGCTGGATTGGTGTGAAAAGCCCGGGAAAAACAGCATTCAATCGCCCATACGGCCTGGTGTAGAACGCAGTCCGGCCTCAACTGGCTGCCGCCACCGCCGCCGTCAAAACTTCTTGGCATGATGTTTTGACGTCGTCACCTGTAGTGTTGATGCAGTGGTCATTGCTTGACCTTTCACGTTTTGCCGGCCAATATGGCGGCATGTATGAAGTGTGACAGCACGTGGGAAACCTCTATAATATCTAGGAATTGGGAGTCAAAAATGAATTCACCAAGATGACTGTGGAAATGAATTTTATTATTACTGTACTTGCACTTAGTGCAGAGGGTTGTGGCCTCGGGAACTTATGTGCTGTACTAAAATTGTTTGTTAATTATTACTGAAGGAAATGGAATACAATATATTTTCATCAAAACCATGTCTTTATTCTGTTGTAAAAGATAAGAATGGAATAGGTAGAATTATTTTGAAGTTTACTGGATGGTGAACATCTTTTGATCTACGCATATCTTTCACCATCTTTAAAGGGAATTGAACTCGGCAGTCAAAAAAGACACCAAGAATAATTTCATGGCCCGCGAAATTCACAATTTCAAAATTACAAATTTCGTATTTTAGCGCATTGCATCCCTAGGCCGATAAAGCCATATCCGAATTTCGCCAATTTTTGACCCCAACTGGGGTCTTCCTCAGGCACTTTCTAGTAGAGATCCCAGAAGTGAATCGTTAGGTCAGCGTAGATTTCCACTTGATCTTGTTGTAAATGCTATTCAAAGGCAGGTAAGTCGCAAAAGTTGCGCAAATATGCTGTGAGTACTGTAATAGATTCAAGATGGCAGCGTTTGGTTCACTATTCAGACACCTTGAGTGGCACGACCAGTTCGCTTTAACCGTGATAGCGGAAAGGTGTTGGTACTCCATATCGTCCTTTCCAAGGAGTCTACTTTCCAGGATTTTCACGACCACTTCCCCTGCACTTGTTTCCATGAAGGGAGAGGTACAGACGACCATGACATTTTACCATTCAACTTGCTTACAAATAACTGGCTGTCTTCCAGCTCGGGGCGTCAGGACATTTTTCCTCGGAGAGAACTCAATCAGGGACACGTCATTGGACATGGTGGATGGATTTGGGGAAAGGAAATTGGTTGTCTGCTGAAAAAGAATCAAATTGTAAGATGTGGAGGCAAACTATGAATTTTTGGCTCCAGTTACCAAATCTTAAGGGTGTGTGCTGTCAAGTTTTACAGTTGTAAGGTCAGAGAAGCTTGGTATTTCCAGGGTCCAGCTTCTCCGGTTGGTGGTGGTGGTAGGCATTGCTGACCACACCACAGGCTGTTGATATCTTCGAATCGAAGTCCTGACACTGAGGCTTTTGATATGATATGATTTTGGTGAATGTACAGACTTATAAATGGTAGTTCCAGATAAGATTTGTTGAGACTTACTGTCAGTGTCTTCAGGGTTGTATTATTGGTCTTTGGCATGGTCGTGTTCGTGGACGATGAGGACGGAGTTACCTGTGTAGTTTTACGCTTCAATCCCATTTTCTTCTTCACCTGAAACGTCAAAAAATAGAAAAGTTTGGACTGTACTTTTGCTTGACCAGATATCAACTGTCGGCATCCACCAGGGGTGTTAGCGGGGGTGGGGTCACGGTGGGGCATAGCAAAAAAGGAATGAAACAAATTTTTGCTCTAAAACTAAAAGGTCATTTCCGTCTTCAAGCCGAGTTATTGTAGTGTCAGATGTGGGGAAAATGCATCTGTGAGATAATATTTTTGTCTGGGGAGGACCCCCAGATCCCCCACCCAGTCCACGCACCGAAGGGTCGGGCTTCCCCCTACAGACTAAATCAAGTGAGCCCCCCAGGCCATAAAAGCTCGCTATGCCCCTGTCCACTGAGATCTACTTAGATGTGCCCCCCTCCCCGTGCCCCCCCCCACCCACCCCACC
>NMRB01000347.1:410241-429466 GCA_002633025.1 Notospermus geniculatus | reverse complement strand
GTCCAGTACATCACACTTACAGAAATACCACACCCGGCATGTCCAGTACATCACACTTACAGAAATACCACACCCAGCATGTCCAGTACATCATCATACTTACAGAAATACACTATCAAAGTTTCCATCCTTCTCACATATATTAAGAACATGCTCCAGCATCTTCGTTCCTGGAAACAGATAAAAAGTTTATTTTACAATGAAACTTGATCAGCAGCTGGCCAGTAAGACATTCAAGCAGCCAACCTTGAGCTGACAGGAAAACGATTTTGAATAGAAAGACAACATCTATATAAAGCCAGGCCTGTAACAAGAGAAAACATGACAAGATTAGAAATCATTCCCACAGGCCTCTGCACTCACCAATGCCCAGTTTTCTGTATTGTGCCAGACATCCTAACGTCATAATGTACAGTCTTCTCTTATTAGGTTCTGATGTATCCACACGGCAACAAACTGCTCCAACCACAATATCATTGAAATATGCTGAAAAGAATGATTCAGAGTATAGATCAGAGCTCACAAAAAGTCAACATTTATTGTGTGTATCAGGCGGAAAGCAAAAACAAGGTTATGGTTTGGTTCAATTCTCTTCTGGAACAAGGGAGACTCAACAGCATGGATCGGTCCCATTTCAGACAGGGTGACACCACTTAAACGAGCTTACCACTAGGTGGAGACACCAATTACACCAGCTTACCACTAGGTATGTAGAAACTGGCATCAGCCTCAGGATAGTAAGATTAGTAAAATTGCAATTTGATCTCACAAACAGAAGACAAACTGAAAACCATTTTCAGTTTTAAATATGTCACCCTCCAGCAGAAAACCAGTCGGAAGTTGCTCTGAGGTTGGCAGGTTGCGACTGAATTATCTGTCGTCTTCAGTATTGTCTGTCTATTGTGAAATCTGTGTGATTCTATTTCTTTCTTATATCTCCTGGTGTCATCTCAGTATGTTCAGGCTCATTTTCTGTGCGACTTCTGACTGGTTTTGTGGTGGAGGGTCACAAGACATGTGTTGATTGTCTTACCTAATTTGGCCAACTCGCCCACTTCTAAAACATCCTTGTAGAATTTCTCATTGTAAGATACTGGGAACACAACTTGGTTTAAACGCTTCAGCTGTTTTATGTTATGAGGAGTCACATCCCCAAGTTCTATCCGTCCTCTGAAAGGCAGTAAGAATTTAGAACAAGACTAATAATAAATCCAGCAACATCTTTAAAATCATAACTAACAACTTCTAAACAGAGGCACTTCCGCACAATGGTAGAAGGGTGCATGAACTATTAGACTTATTAATTATTAATTATTATTATTATATTTATAGCCCGCTACATACAATTATCTCAGTGGGCTTTACATAATAAGGTACATAATAGACATGGTAAAACACTGGGAATAAAATTAAGAAGAGTTAAGAAATTTAGAAAAGTCTCTTACGACACGAATACTAGTAGGCATGGTAGGCCCTATAGACTAGTAAGTACTATAAAACAAATATGAATAGCACTATAAAACTTAAAAACTTATAAACTTAGTGAGAATGTTCTATTCTCCTCATGATAATCATATATTCAAGGCATATATTTGGGGAGCGGCGTGGTGTAGTGGTTAGCGAGACGGACTTCTGATCAGAAGATCCCGGGTTCGATTCCCAGTCCTGACCAAGAAAAAAACACGCTCGCTTGTGACCTTGAGCAAGTCACTTTGCCTCACATGCTTCACCCCACCCAGGTGTAAAAGGGGTACCTGGCTGGTAGAGATGGTCCATGTGAATGTTAGTCCAAGAGCGCTGAAATCGGCTGCCAGGACTGTAATACTCCCCGGGGAGTGGAGATATGAAATTGGAATGAACAGGCCTATAGCTGGGGGTAATAATTGTGAAGTGCCTTGACACTTAAATGTAAAAGGCACTATAAGCCCACATTATTATTATTATTATTACAACATGTCCGATCATGTCGATAACATGGCTTTTGGATTAGACCTACACCTAGTTTTGAAGTGAGGTAAGTATAGGGGCCTAACACAACAGACTATACGCGGTAGTCTGTTGTGGGGTGTTACTGTTATCTAACGCCGAAATGGAACCCTAGACTACGTCTACGGTAACGGTAGTGGCTCTACCGTAGTAGGTTGGTGGGCAGGCTTGGTAGCATGCTCTGTGCTGCTGTGCATGCAGTGCAGAAGAGTGATGATTAGTGGTAGGCATAGACCTAGGCCTAATGCAGTGCAGTGAAGTGCATGCATGTAGGCTACATGTGCACTGCTGTACGTGCTGCTGTGCCTGCGACTCGCCTGCCTGTGTTGTTTTTTGACAAGTCACACAATCATGATCATTTCGGGAGAAACTTCAGAGTTGTTCACTCTAAAGTTAGATACAATAACGCAGAAACACTCGATGAATCGAGATTATATTTATTCATTCCCATTAATCGAGTCACCTTGTCATAATTTTGACTTTTATCGACGGCGATTTCACGAAAAACGTGATATTTCGCGGCACCGGAAATAGGAAGTACTGAGCTTTTATAAGTTCCGGGATGACGAAAATACGGAATTTAAGACGGAAAACCGTAGATTAATGCGCAATACATCATCACATGGGACTACTTTTCACAGTTTCAAGGCGGATGAATTTCTGACCGTTGCACAACCAATTGCGTAGGGATTCGAAAGAGTTCGTACTTTGTTCCTTTATAAAACATTGAATACCCAACGGAATGTCAAAATAGTAGTATTTTTACAAATACTTGATCAAATTCTAATTTTTGGTATGATTATTTTATCAAATAATTTGTAAAATCGATGAAGAATCTTGTGCTGGGAGGTGTGAGCCGAGGAACGATGGTGGCGACCTCTTTAGATTGGGTTTTGCCGTGGCCCAACCTCGAATTCACGATCACAGTGGGTCTCACTGAGCAGCGAGGTGCCATATCGATTGTCACACATATACAGGGTGTTCCAAAATGTTTCACCACGCCCCATTCAAGATGCGGCACTAATGAGTAGGAGCCCACAACGATGATCTACGCCAATATTAAGGCCAGGAGAATCAACTACCGGTACCGATACTAGAATTTGACACCGCAGCTCCATCAGTCCACAACTTTTTATCACATTAAAGTCAAAATAAGAAGAGAAACGGCCTTCATCAGTAGCTTCGTTTATTTTGGCATCTAGCACTAGGTTCTGATCAATTACAATACATATGATTACAATATAAATAATGACATTATCCCATACTGGAATGGTCCACCAAACCACATTGGTTATAACATGAATATCATCCAAAAAAGAGCACAAAAACGACACACAGTATACAATAAATCACCTCTGGGATCTCTTCCATATCGCGCCTGAGGAAGACCCCGATTGGGGTCGAAAATCTGCGAAATATTCGGAGACGACTTTCCGATTAAAATTGGTTATAACATGAAGCCGTGAAGAAAACTAGGCCTACTGATCAAGACAACTAATTCCTCCTCGCGTTGTCCTTCTCTTACATCTACACTCGAGGCATACCATTTTCTTTTATTTCATGTTGTTCATGTCATCATATAACTTGGGCTTCTTGGACATGCAAGCCAAAGTGAGATATTGTTACTGTCGGGTATTCGATGGGTAAAAACAACTGAACCACCCACCTGGACCTAAGTCTTCACTCAGTGACTGACTGTTCTGAAAGCCACGCATGCATTCGGATGGAAGCCAGCATCCCGTATACCATCAAGAAATCAAATTGCATTCAAAAGACATTTGTTATTATAGTCGAAGTCAACCTTTATTTCAACAAGGGCAAAATGCCAGGCCTGTGCAAGACATTATCAGTTGACTGAGCACAACAGTGAATTTGCTATAGCCTATCATGGAAAGTGAACCAAGTACCCTGACATCATTTGGCAACTGCGATATGGATTATTTACCACTGGCTTGCGTATGTTTTCAAGCTTGGTATTTTGCCCTTGTTGAAGTAAGGTTGACTTTGACTATATACAGACTGAAGACTAGAATAGAATCCTCCCCCACCACCATCAAACAGGATCGCTCATCGAACTCAGGGGGGAGGGGATGTTACATACTACAGACACAACAAACACCACTGCTGGTTAAAAAGACATCTGTATGTCTCTTGGGGATTTCCCATATTCTACTTACTTGACATAGAGGAACAGAAAAGATCCCCCCATCAACATTGTTGCAGACTTCGAGAGAGCTTTCTGCGAAAACATTTGCTATTTTCATAACTAAAATTTATCATCATTTCACAAAGCACTGGTAATAATTTTTTTCTGCCGTAAATCGTTGAATAGAAGGATGATCAGAACAACATCACCTGAATACCCATCCACACCATCAGCACATATCATACATAATAAATGCTGTGTCATTTTTTCAAAACACTGTACGTCAAACTAATTTAACTAATAATTGGTTTCTATCACATGTCATCCCGAGGTAACCAGGGGTTCCAATGCGCAGTCCCTCAGTTGTCACATACATATTTGTGTGCAATGAGGAAGAGGGTGATGCCCACATCACTTCGATACCAACCTGATGATATCCTTGGATACACCATTAAGTGTAAATTTCTAATTTTTCCACCTGGTAATATAATGACAGTACCGGTAAAGATTACACTTCTTAAGCAGTATAGGGCAGATAAGTTCTCCATGAATAAGATGGGGTACAGTGCTGATGAGTTCTCTTTGAATAAGATGCCAGGCATTGTCAGCTCAGTGGACCTCAGGTGATAAGTCGTGACGGGCATGAATAAAGGCAGCGTAATCAACCAAAACTCCAGATATCTTAAAAACAGACGAACATTTTACAGCTCAACAAGGATGTCTTCCTAGTATTTTCAACTTTAACTTATTAATCTTCTAGATTCCTAAATCCTTGTGCCATTTCTTCATAAAGCTCTTCGAAATCTGCTTTGATTTTTGCTTCACCATCCTTGACAGGATCCTGAAAAAGGAAATGAATACTTGCAGGAAAGGAAGAGATTCAACAAAATGATCCCCAAACCCCGATATTTCATATGGGAAAAGGTCCAGGGTAAAGGATAAAGTTTGCTCACCTTAAACTTCATACTGCTGAGTTTATACAAAGTATCGCTCAGACTCTCCCGAATGATGGACCAGGTGATTTTGTTGTCACTCTGTGCCGTTGTTTCAACAGCATGTCGCGCCAGATCATAGAACGTGATGATATTTCTCAACATGCCAACCGTCTTGTAGAATGGACAAAACCTGTTGAAATGAAGATGAGAGTTGTTGTATGGAGAAGGAAGATGCTGAGAACAGATGAAAGCTTACACAACCATGATATAAGATAACTAACAGACTTCTTAATGATAGTAAAAGTTAAGTCATCTCCACATTTTGCAAATTTTCGACCCCAACCGTGGTCTTCCTCAGTCACTTTCTAGTAGAGATCCCACGAGTGAACCCTAACCCTAACCCGAACCGTGGTCTTCCTCAGTCACTTTCTAGTAGAGACCCCAGGAGTGAATTTTGTTTTTGTGCTCTATGTTGGATAACAGACTTCATACAACACTTTGCACTCAATGCACTCAATGATTCTGTTACAGATGAGAATCAGTGAAATGGTTTAAGGTGAGAGATTAAGGTTTGAAAGGGTGGATAAATACCTGTCATATGGCGTGTAAGGGGTGGATAAACTCCTGTCATATGGCGTGTAAGGGGTGGATAAATACCTGTCATACGGTGTGTAAGGGGTGGATAAATACCTGTCATATGGCGTGTAACCATTCTGTTGTAAGTAATCATCTTTGATCAGTTTGGCAACCTCAAGCGTGATCTTGTCTGACTCGGCGAGAGATCCTTTACCCACGAGCTGTACAATCTCAGATAAGTCTTCTTCCTCTTGAAGAATCTCTTTACACTGTTTGAGAAAGAATATTGCATTTAAATGGCAGAAGTGACATATTGTGCAATATTAAACTGTAAGTTTCCTAACTGATTCCTGATCTTACAGTCGAGTGCTGGTTGCTAGGCAACAGTATTAAGACTGCCATTTATTACAGCATTCTGTAGGTGGCTTCATTTTTTCAGAATCCATATCATTGACATTAATTGATGAAACATAGCTTGCACTCAGAATGTCGGCAACGTCTATGTTTTGTGTTTTTTTTTGAGAAATCAAAACTTTTGTTTGGGGCACAATCTCAATGTATGGACGAATGTATAGAGCATCATAAAACTAAATGTTTGTGAAAGAAATAACAAGGGCATGAAAAAAAAATCATAAAGATATACCACCACTACACGACGATGTATATCCTATCCAGATCTCATTCTCGGTTTATTTTCAGGCAAATTTAATCCTAATCACCGAGATAAGTCCTAAATTTCCACAGCAGACAACAAAGTGAGGTTGCCATTGTTAATGATCCACGCATAACCGCTGTGTATAGAGAGCACAATGCTGCAAGTGCAAGTGACGATGTGTATGCCTACACATATCTGTGCAGGAATGTTTAGATAGCCTTCTTGGTACTAAAATAATGGGATGCCTCATCTGCTTATGGATGAGTTGATAATTGGGACCAGTGTTGATGGTGAATATATAGGCCATCGCCGCATTTGGGTTTTAATCAGAATCAGAATTGTATCATATGAAATATTCGCTGATGCTTGGTCGAACCCTAGCCCAGTGGCTTCAGCGTTGTGGCTATGAGTTGCTGACGATGGCCATGGGTTCAAGCCCGGGTAGTGGAAGAATTTTTCTCTATTTCTTTTTTTACACAGGTTTTCTCTGTTTGGAAGGACTTGTACCGCTATCAATTTTTTTCTACTGTCCAAAACAACTATTCCTCCAGCATCTGCAATCTCATTGTGTGATCTGAACGTCACTTCGTGAATCCTGTCGCCACTAGGCTTGTTAAGAAACTAAGACAACTCAGAAGGGGTCCATAAAGGGAGCAATAGAGTGAGTGAGGATGAGGGTCAGAACAAACATACATGTACATTACAAACCTTAGTTCTCAGGGGAACAAAATCTGGGTAGTTTTTCTCATAGAAGTCATCCAGGGCCCTCATGTACTTGCTGTAACTGATCAACCAGTTGATGGAGGGGAAATGCTTCCGTTGGGCAAGTTTCTTGTCTAGGCCCCAAAATACCTGTACGATGCTGAGGGTGTTAGCAGTTACAGGGTCTGCAAAGTCACCACCAGGAGGAGACACCCTGAAATAGAAACCAAATCAAGATAGAAAGACATAATCAGGACAAGACAATTTCCTTCTATAAATTCAATCCTTTGTCCTGCTTTAATCTGTTGTAGAAGAATGTGCCATTCAACATAAATTACTTGTTTATCATCACCGCCCGTCCCAACATTTAGCTCCCGTGCTGATTATTTTGGTATTTGGTATATCAAATATCAAGGTACTGTCCGCTCCAAATTCTTGCCCTCTGCTTCACCTTTGATTTTTGTTATTGTTTATTTATCAAATATTATACAGCCTCCCAACCACCTGATTTTCCCAGACCTGATGGGCTTTTGATAATTGATACCACGATGATCCTACTAGTATTCCTGGCCAGACTAAACAAATTGGCTTGTAGTGCATGTAATTCATGTATGCCAGAAATAGTCCTACAAATTGTTGAATATCAAATATCAAAGCCCTTACCCATCAAGTATATTGCAGAGTTCATGACCAAAAAATATCAAATATCAAAGGCCCTCCCTCCCCAATATCATAAGGTTGAATGATGATAAACAAGTAATTTATGTTGAATGTCCTAACGAGAACTTACGCTCCAACGATGGTGACACTGCCCTCTCTCTCTGGGTTACCGAGACACTTCACTTTCCCCGCACGCTCATAGAAGGAAGCCAATCTCGCTCCCAGGTATGCTGGATAACCAGCATCAGCGGGCATCTCAGCAAGACGACCAGAGATCTCTCGCAATGCTTCAGCCCATCGAGAGGTGGAGTCGGCCATCATGGATACATTATAACCCATGTCACGGAAGTATTCGGATAATGTAATACCTGCAAGGCAGAAACACAAGGAATCAATGTCCCAGCCTTGTTACCATGGTTACCAACAACAAGAAGCTGAGGACCACACACATAATTGATAACATACAAGTTGGGGAGGTCAGTGGCTGTACGCGTGTTTAATGCAACCACTGAATGTAACCCTGAAACATATCATGTGTAGAGTACATACCAGTGTAGATGGAGGCCTCCCTAGCAGCTACTGGCATGTTGGATGTGTTGGCCACAAGGGCCGTTCGTTTCATGATGGACTCAGTCTTGCCACCAATGTCAATGGTCAGCTATAAAATAAGACATGGATAGGAAGGGGCTCAATGAAGAATCTGTTTTGGGGTTGAATGTGAGGTCTATGGAAATGACTTGCAAGGCTTACCTCCGGGAAATCTCTCAATACTTCAGACATCTCATTCCCTCGCTCACCACAACCAACATAAATAATAACGTCACTGTTGGAATACTTGGAAAGCGACTGGGAGATGACAGTTTTCCCACATCCAAAGGCACCAGGAATTGCAGTGGTCCCTCCCTGAACACATCTGGAAATTGAAGCTCAGGATGAGACAGAAGTAAGAAAGTCAAGGACACACTAGCCACAGACAAGGTATTTACTTACGGGAAGAGTTAGCCAAGGACACGCTGGCCACAGACATTACAAGGTATTTACTTACGGGAAGAGTNAGTTAGCCAAGGACACGCTGGCCACAGACAAGGTATTTACTTACGGGAAGAGTGACCAAGGACACGCTGGCCACAGACAAGGTATTTACTTACGGGAAGAGTTAGCCAAGGACACGCTGGCCACAGACAAGGTATTTACTTACGGGAAGAGTGACCAAGGACACGCTGGCCACAGACAAGGTATTTACTTACGGGAAGAGTTAGCCAAGGACACGCTGGCCACAGACAAGGTATTTACTTACGGGAAGAGTGACCAAGGACACGCTGGCCACAGACAAGGTATTTACTTACGGGAAGAGTTAGCCAAGGACACGCTGGCCACAGACAAGGTATTTACTTACGGGAAGAGTGACCAAGGACACGCTGGCCACAGACAAGGTATTTACTTACGGGAAGAGTTAGCCAAGGACACGCTGGCCACAGACAAGGTATTTACTTACGGGAAGAGTGACCAAGGACACGCTGGCCACAGACAAGGTATTTACTTACGGGAAGAGTTAGCCAAGGACACGCTGGCCACAGACAAGGTATTTACTTACGGGAAGAGTGACCAAGGACACGCTGGCCACTGAGAAGGTACATGTATTTACTTACGGGAAAAGTGAGTCAAGGACACGCTGGCCACAGAGAAGCGGATGATTGGCAGCTAATTTCTCACTGACAGGTCTCATCTGACGGACAGGCCACACCTGCACCATGCTGTATTGGGTCTTCTCGCCATCAAACTCTGTCTCCAAAACGATATCCTATAGAAAGAGAAGAAAGTCGTGAGAATAAACATACATTGGTAACAAACCATACCTTGTTCTCATCCTTCCCCAAACACTTAATCCACATTCTTGTGTTTTCTCTTTCAATCACCAGAAACATGCCATACAAATGTTAAATGAAAACTTGAAATCAAAATCCTAATCAGCTATTTTTCTCTCCAAGGATGAGATGACATGGTTTCTAGCTTCAACACAGACACTTGCTTACAATTTTCAGACGATGGCAAGTACCAGTAGTAGTAGTAGGGTTTCTGCTGAAGTATTTAGATCAGGGGTACAATAGTGGACTTCAACTGTGCAGTCTCTTTCATTATTTCAAAACAGTAATTGGGATGGATGTCTTTTTTGAATTTGCAGAATACTTACAATGTAAGCCCGGTTACCTAAAAGCCTTGCTGTAATATAAAGCCTAGCTCTACCATATTCTTGCACTGACATCATACTCCACCATGACATAAGACATCTGTACCTACCCCAATCGTATAACTTCCTGGTTCAGCCAAGTATGTGACAGTTCCTTTGCTCTTTGGTGGCAACATCAGACGATGCTTGATGAGTGTGTTCTCATGGACCAAACCATAGATGTCACCACCAGTGATATGGCTGCCCACCTAGGAATGAGAATCAGATAGGGTGTTTAATGAGAAATTTCCAGATCAAAAAACTTTGCCTGAAACACATCAGCAAATGAGAGCATTTCTTTCTACCAACTGTTCATGGAATGACATGGTTTTGAGATGATGCCTGCCTCTGAATGTAGCGACTTTCATGATTTGTGAGTGTGCTCACCTTAACATTGTGGCTCTCAAAGTTTCATGCTTTGTGAGTGTGCTTACCTTAACATTGTGGCTCTCTAAGTTTCATGCTTTGTGAGTGTGCTCACCTTAACATTGTGGCTCTCAAAATTTCATGCTTTGTGAGTGTGCTCACCTTAACATTGTGGCTCTCAAAGTCCCAAGTTTTATTTCGATCAAGAGCTGGAGTGTTGACACCTTTTGGAATGTAGATGGTCTGTGTCAGGTCAGAAATATCTTTGAGAGGACGCTGGATACCATCAAAGATGCTTCCCATGATTCCTGGGCCGAGTTCCACAGACAGAGGTTTACCTGTGCGAAGCACTGGATCACCGACAGTCACACCAGCTTTTTATGTGTTAAAGAAAATGAAGACGTGATTCAGAAATATAAATTTTACAACCACACTGACGTAAGCCTCACTGAAATATGCTAACTCCGCCTTTTATTCAGAGAAAAGACAACTTTTCAGGGCTACTTTTATGGAGTTGTAGGTAAAAGGATACATGTTTCTTCATAGACCTGGATAGTGGCCATGTCTCCCTCTAATCTGATAATCTCACCCACCAACTCAGAATGGCCAACTCTCACCAACTCGTACATAGCTGACCCAGCCATCTGCTGAGCAGTGACCACTGGAAAAAGACATGAAAAATAAATGGAATACTGGTATCTATTTTAGGCATCTTTTAGCCTTTTGGAAAAAAATACAGCACATTAATAGCCTTAATAGGGAGGTTTCGCAAGCGCCCGGTTAGGCCCTACGACGACGTTTATCTATTGTGTGGCTATAACCCAAACAAAGTTAGTACCTAGCCTAAGCCTAGCCTAGGCTACCTCGTCTACTTAACTTAGGCCTACCTACCGTAGCGGCGTAGGCCTAGTGAAATAAATTGCTGAAATATTTTGAAACATAACTTTTGGCATCAACCATGTCAACAGCACAGGACAAAAAAGGAAACGCACTGGCTATTCGTACCGTCACGGTGCAAATAACGCCAAACCAGATCTTATTCACACCGTCGTAAACAGCCAATCAGCGAGCTTCATTGAAGGCATGCCAGATGAAGTTACCGGTATCATCTCGCAAAATGCCGGATTTTTTTTCAATATTCTTGATGAAAACGTTAATTTATAACCACTACCAGGAAAAAAAGTTTTATAATCAATGCTTTGGGCAAGGTAGGCCTACTAAAGTATCTAAATTCAAATTCAATTCAAATTCAAATTCAAAATTGTTTATTGTCACCGTTAAATTTTACATATTCAATAGGTGGAAATTACAATAAACTTGTGCAGTACAATAAAAAAGTGCTGATAGTAGTAGAGAAAAAGGATAGAGGAGGAAACGGACAGGGATCTGTCTGAGGAATGTACCCTGCCTGCTAGAGTGAAAGAAATAATGATTCCCCACAGTTCGTAGTATGAGCCTCAGTCATGTCAGTGGCCGAGTGGTTTGCGTGGGTGGTTATCAAACGGAAGGCCGCGGGTTCGAGCCCCGTCATGACAGTTCTTCTTTTATTTTCTTTTAGTTCTTCTTTTCTTTTAGTTCTTCTTTTCACCTCCTTTTATTCTTCTTTTCGTCTTTTATCGATATCGTGATAACGATTCGTGTGACTGTCGGAAAACGGGGAACTGCGTAATTCTTGAGCCAAATTTTTAAAAAAAATATCAATTAGGGCCTAGCCCTACTAGGCAGGCCTAGCCTAGGCTAGGCCTATGAAAAATATTTTATCATCAGACAGCAGAGGCCAACATTTCATCATTAGGCCTAACTGTGAAAGATGGGGTCACTGGACCCCGTCAAAGGAAAAAAATTGCCCAGGCTAAAATAAATTCCTTGAATGGCATTGTTAAGAAGCCTAAAATATCATTTCAGGCTAAAATATCATTTCATTTTAGATCTGCTGCCCACAGTCGCACTGTCTGAGTTACGGTGCAGAAATTATACATCACCGTCACGGTACGAATAATCATTCTCCACGCACTATTCCCACCGTGACGTGACGGTGAGAATAAGAGCTATTCCCGCACTATTCACACCGTCACGGTACGAATAAGAACCGACGGCGCACTATTCACACCGTCACGGTACGAATAAGATCTGGTTTGGCCTTATTTGCACCGTCACGGTACGAATAGCCCCGGCCAAAAGGAAAATCCTTCGTGTAGGCCTAGCTACAGATCCATGACGTTGGTTGGGGACCACTGCGTGAAAGGACGACGTCATGTCACGTCAGCGGCGCCCACGACGAACTCTGTTGGGCCATGTCGATTTAGAGGAATCAGAGGAATGGGAGGAATCAGAGGAATCGGGCTGCAAAATCCAGAAAATCACCATAAGATAAAATATAAAATTATCAGAATAGTTAATTCATAACATTTCCTTGGCTATTGAGTTGTTATAATAAACGCATCATCATCCAGGTTGGTGATAAAACTGTTAAAATGACTTGATGGCCGAAAGCCAGCACTTAGGCCTAGGAGAAAAGTGCCGAATTGCAAGTTCCACTACCGTAAAGCTGTTATGACGTTTACACAACCACGTGACTGTGTTTATATATTTAGTACATGACAGTCATGTGATTGTGTGTGACTGATGGGCTGCAGACTGAATTTTCCTCTGATTCCTCTGATTCCTCTAAATCGACATGGCCACTCTGTTGGCGTGAAATTGCAAACTTTTGAGGCTCAAATGATTGAATTCAATGGTGATTGCGGCCAGGTCCCTAAGTCTATTTTCAAACTGCTTAGACATTTAAAAACTAGAGATTCTTGACTTCTCAATGGTAGTTGAAATGTTTCAAACGGTAGCTACCTAGGCCTAGGCCTACAATCACAATGCACATTTCGTGGGTGGAGACGACAATGCATGCCCCATATAGGCCTATGTATGTAGGCAATGCACATGCACCTGCACACACCAGTCCAGACCACCGGTAGCCTAGGCATAATTAGGCACTGCAGTGAACAGGTGATGTTTTTCAGCAATCCTTTCTACCCAAACATGCCCAAGGACATGAAGGAACGCCAAACCTACATGACCTACCATGGTGATGGTGGTTTTTACTCCATGTACTCCGTCATGTGACCTAGGTTCGCAATGCGCATGGTCGGCGGATAGAAAACACAGATTTCCCTGCAAGGGCGGCGGGCAATCTCGCTAGCCGGCGTTCCGTGTTTTCAGTTGCCTCCACTTCAGTTGCCTCCACCTCTGGCTTCATCCGCCCTCATCACCGAACTCGGAATCAGGACAAACAATGTACAGGTACCGGTAGTTTCTACAATGGAAATGTCATAATGTTACTATTAAACCAAGAAATACACACATGACACAAAAGCACCCAAACTACAACGATTTTGAATCGTTGTTCATTTTTTGTTGTTGCACTACTTTGCTTCGGATCACCATTCCGGCTGAAATAGTTTTGATTTTAAATGCAACCAAATCGGCGTCCAAGGCGGATCCCAATCTCGTTCCCAGATCTACCTCATCCGAGGATATCTCTGGAAAGTACGGAAGCGTATTAGTGCCAAGTAATTTTATTTTTTATCACGTTCGAACGCAATAACATCACGTTCGAACGTGATACTAACACGTTCGAACGTGATACCCGCCATTATCACGTCCGAACGAGATAACTATTACGTTCAAACGTGATATTATCACGTTCAAACGAGATGACCTGATGACCTGAAAGAAATTTAAAGAAAACATCACTGCGGTGATTCTTACCCTATTTTAGTAGCGATAGTTGTAACAGACACCGCTAGGCGGCGCACCACCGCTAGGCGGCGCACCAAAGTTGCGCGTGCATATTGCCCATTAAGTCTCGTCACTGATAACAGCTGGGAAGTAGTCGCCTACAGATTTTAAAGTGCCAAAGGGACCTATCCAATGATAGAAATTTCGAGCCCAAGAATCAAAAGGGACCGACGAAAATACGGGCCAAAATAACTGGCCTTAACCATTACGGAACCCAAAAAGTCCAATTTAAAGCTATTTACCCCAAACCAATGGGAAAAAGGATTGCAGCATCGTGTAGAGCTCAAAAAGTTGGTTAAGAGATGTCTTTTGACAATTTTGATACAACGGAGGGAAAGTTTTCAAAATGTAGAAAAACCGCCGTGTGACTGTGCCGCGCCATCTGTCGTTTGCTATCAGAACTGAAAGTCTCGGCAAGAAGGACTTTCTCATCGAAAGAGTTGGGAAAACGCTAATTTCAGGGTGAGACAGTGATATTTCTCTATAAAGACCTGAAAGAAATTTAAAGAGAACATCACTGCGGTGATTCCGGCGCTATTTCGATGGCGATAGCTGTAACAGACACCGCTAGGCGGCGCTCCAAAGTTGCGCGTGCATATTGCCCATTAACTCGTCGCTGATAACAGCTGTGAAGTTGTTGCGNATATTGGTTTAACCCTCCTAGTTCTTCCTTCCCATGGTGGTTAAGGTTCTGATTAGGGTTGCTGCCGGCATTTTTGCATTATCCCCCACCACCCTAACACTGTTCCTAACCCTAACAACAGCCTTAATAGGGAGGTTTCGCAAGCGCCCGGTTAGGCCCTACAACGACGTTTATCTATTGTGTGGCTACCCAAACAATAGATAAACGTCGTCGTATGGCCTAACCGGGCGCTTGCGAAACCTCCCTATTGTTGTTCCTGACCCACGACTGTTACAGCAACGCACTGATCTGACTACTCTCCATTCCAGTTCCGATTGGCACGAGGTTTATCAATGATTGATAGCTCCGCAACGGCTGGGCCGATTTTGATGAAACATACGTCAATCGACTTGTCTTTCTTGGCGGTACAGCCATCATCACTGTCATTTTCCCGAAAAACGTGACGGAAAAAAATTCTTTCACAAATCACAGTTCGTGTTTACGGCTGAAATGGTGGCCATTTTGAAATGACGCAATGCATCGTGCACGTGTAAACTGCACTGAACAGCATAATGAAATGAAATGGGTTTTGAGAAAGGCCGGGGCTATTCGTACCGTCACCATGGTCACGGTGCAAATAACGCCAAACCAGATCTTATTCGTACCGTGACGGTGTGAATAGTGTGCCGCCGGTTTTTATTCGGACCGTGACGGTGTGAATAGTGCAGGAATAGCTCTTATCCCCGTCACGGTGGGAATAGTGCGTGGAGAATGATTATTCGTACCGTGACGGTGATGTATAATTTCTGCACCGTAACTCGGACATGTCGGACCGTGCGACTGCGGGCAGCAGATCTAAAATGATATTTTAGCCTGGGCAATTTTTTCCCTTTGACGGGGTCTGAACAGTGACCCCCATCTTTCACAGTTAATGATGAAATGTTGGCCTCTGCTGCCTGATGATAAAATATTCATAGGCCTACGCTAGGCCTAGTAGGGCTAGGCCTAGGCCCTAATGTAAAAAAAAATTAGGCTCAAGAATTACGCAGTTCCCCGTTTTCCGACAGTCACACGGATCGATATCACGATATCGATAAAAAGACGAAAAGAAGAATATAAAAGGAGGTGAAAGGGAATGATAAAAAAGAACTGTCATGACGGGGCTCGAACCTGCGGCCCCCCGTTTGATAACCACCCATGCTAACCACTCGACCACTGAGGCTCATGCTACGAACTGTGGGGAATCATAGATACTTTAGTAGGCCTACCTTGCCCAAAAGCATTGATTATAAAACTTTTTTTCCTGGTAGTGGTTATAAATTAACGTTTTCATCAAGAATATTGGAAAAAAAATCCGGCATTGTGCGAGATGATACCAATAACTTCATCTGGCATGCCTTGAAAGAAGCTCTCTGATTGGCTGTTTACGACGGTGTGAATAAGATCTGGTTTGGCGTTATTTGCACCGTGACGGTACGAATAGCCAGTGCGTTTGAGAAAGGGATCCGTTATGCAGGCCTTATGCGAAAAATGAAGATAGCAGAACGATACCAGCAAGAAAGACAAGTTAATTGATGTATGGTACCGGTATGTTGAATTTGACCCAGCCGTTGCGGAGATATCGGCTGAAAACCTCGCGCCACTGGGATTTGGAATGAACTGTAGATTTGGCCGTTACAGGCCGCACATGTGCAGTAAGACACCCATCGCCACTGGTAGCGTACTCCACAACGGGGCCCTGCACACTGAAGTCTCAACCTAAAAGGCAAAAACAGCATCGCCATTTCTTAGCTGCGATCAAAATTAAGTCATTTTCAAAAACAATCACAGTGGAATATTTTATCTGTAGCAGCACCGCGCTGACCCGGCGTATTTTGGCCGAAATGACGTGCATATGCGTAGTAGGCAGGCCTAGGCCCCTACTTAACTTTACTTTACTTCACGGCACCACTCGAAGCGTACTGCGAAACGGGGCCCTGCACAAAACGGACAAAACAGCAGCAGTAGGCCTAGCCTACTTAGTGCAGTGTGAATGGGAAGTAGCCTAGGCCTAAGCATAAGTAGTATACTTATGCTTAGGCCTAGGCTACTTCCCATTCACACTGCACTTTCTCACCTGCGACATCGCAGGCCTAAAACTAAACATGCTAAAAGGCACCTACCCTACCTAGGCCTAGGGCAGGCCTAGTAAGTAGGCTTAGCCTAGGCCTAAGCCTAGCCTACTAGCCTATCTACAGTGAGGACTCAAGCTCCCGAAATGGAGAAATTCCCCACTTCTGGAGAATTCTCCTCATCAGGAGAAGTTTTTTTACCCCAAAGTAGAGAAATTCTCCCAATCAGGAGAACAATTTTCTTTAGAACCATTTGCGCAAGTATCTGCTCATTTGCGCATGCGCACAATTTGCTAAAACGGAAGTGGGGGAAGCAAGGCACATTTTGCAAAAAACCCGATGAAAATCCATGTAAATTTAATTTTTGGTCGGCAATTTTCACTTTATGGAACCAAAGATTGTTGTTTCTGGTGTAATCTGCGGTCTGAGCCGAAGGATGGCATGGTTTTCATGACGATTGCTGTCGATTCTATGGATGCCCCACATTTCTTCTATGATAAACTGTCATGACGATAGATAGAGCGTCTGCAAATTAGCGGTCACGTGACCACGGGACTGGAAAATTTTCTCCCGATTGGGAGAATTCTCCGAATGTGGTTAATTTTCTATTTCTCCCGATCGGGAGCTTGACAGCCTAGGCTACCTCGTCTACTTAGGCCTAGGGTAAATGGCCCTATTCTCACACACGTACCAATTCTCGCACGTTTTTCAATGTACGTTTGTACAAAACATAATGAATTAAATAACACCAAATAAACTGATTAATCTTCATTTCAATAAAGTTTCACCATAAAAACTTCGTTTTTGTAATTTCTTTTGACATTTTGGGCACAAAAAGCGAATGTGTGAGGACAGGGCAGGGTGTGCGAGAATTGGGTCACCGACATGAAAAAGTGTGCCCTATTCTCGCACACTTTTAAAAGTCAAATTGTGAGAAGCAGAGTGGATTAAAATACCTCAAATAAACTCTTTTGGGTTGATTTTAAGTCACTTTTATCAATCAAATCTTAATTTTATTGTTTCCTGTGAAATTGTGGATGGAAATTGGCAATGTGCGAGAAATGGGCGAGGTGTGCGAGAACTAGGTCGTCCAGCCTTACTTCGGAAATCTGACATATTTTCGGTGACCTTGACCCCCTTAGCAAATTTAAATATGCAAATTAGAACTGAAATGGATGGCCTTTAGTCCCAACTATTACCCAGCATGCCTTGCAGTACAGGAAGTACATGAAGAGGCATTGAAAACCAATGTGTGCGAGAATTGGACCTTTTACCCTAGGCCCTAGCCTAGGCCTAGTGAAATAAATTGCTGAAATATTTTGAAACATAACTTTTGGCATCAACAATCAACAGGACAAAAAAGGAAAATCCTTCGTGTAGGCCTAGCTACCTACAATGCACATTTCGTGGAGACGGCAATGCATAGGCCCCTATGTAGGCAATGCACATGCACCTGCACACACCAGTCCAGACCAGCCACTGAGCAGAGAGAGCCAGGCCCGGCCACCATGGTTCGGGTTCCAATAGGCCTAGCCAGCACTGATCGGATAATGTCGGACACCGAATGGTTAGCCTAGGCATAATTAGGCACTGCAGTGAACAGGTGATGTTTTTCAGCAATCCTTTCTACCCAAACATGCCCAAGGAACCTACCATGTCAGATCAGGTGATGGTGATGGTGGTTTTTACTCCATGCAGGCTACTCCGTCATGTGACCTAGGTTCGCAATGCGCATGGTCGGCGGATAGAAAACACAGATTTCCCTGCAAGGGCGGCGGGCAATCTCGCTCATTAGCCGGCGTTCCGTGTTTTCAGTTGCCTCCACTTGTACCTCTGGCTTCATCCGCCCTCATCACCGAACTCGGAATCAGGACAAACAATGTACAGGTAGTTTCTACAATGGAAAAAGTCATAATGTTACTATTAAACCAAGAAATACACACATGACACAAAAGCACCCAAACTACAACGATTTTGAATCGTTGTTCATTTTTTGTTGTTGCACTACTTTGCTTCGGGATCACCGTTCCGGCTGAAATAGTTTTGATTTTAAATGCAAACAAATCGGCGTCCAAGGAGGATCGGACAATACTGATCACGTGACTTATTGAACCTGGACAAGAGACAACTGTTCTTTTATCTGATCAACGCTGAGGGAACAATTATGTCAAACATTTCCAAATAGAAAATTCCTACAAAAAAGGAAAATGCATCCAGGCTAGCTGCAGCCAGAATCCAACCATGTCCTTCAAGAGGACAGGTGCTGCCCTCTGAGCTAAGCAGAAGGAATTAAAGTTGGAGAGATTCTGTAACACGTTACAAATTCTCTCCAAATTAGTTCCTTCTGCTTAACTCAGAGGGCAGCACCTGTCCACTTGAAGGACATGGTTGGATTCTGGCTGCAGCTAACCTGGATGCATTTTCCTTTTTTTGTAGGAATTTTCTAT